>JADRCD010203822.1:0-19412 GCA_019843815.1 Montemys delectorum
ATCTTCCCTTGGGGAAGGGAAACAATGTTTAAAAGAAGCATTTGCATCAAAGAAATCATAGTCTCTACTGAGGCCTGCTCAAGGACAAGGATATATCAAAAAGAAAAGACTCTTTGTCCTATGTTGAGGTTAAATACTTACCACTCCTCAGGAAAGCTTACATTTCTTTTGTGCAATGTGTCTGTGAATGTTTTATGAATCCAATTGAGCTGAAGAATCAAGTTTCTTCTACAGACAGAGTTTATTCGGAGGAATAAAGATACAGCAGAAAGTTATTGATTTTTGAGGGATCTACGCCTTGTGAAAAATTAACCAGACATTCCTTCAAGATCGATACGATTACCCTTGCTGTTTCAGAGCTGCAATCCACAGTCTAACTGAAGAATATCTCCATTGCAAAGGGCACTGGTAGGTTCCGGGGTCTGTTGAAAACCACAGAAAGTGGGATCTTCTGTTTATTCTTTCCTTTTTCTCCTTCCATATTTTCTAGTACCTCTTTTTTATGCATCAAAACAGCTTCCAAATGTTTTGGCATCCAGGTGAGACCTAATGTACTCCAGTCCATGACTTCTAGTCTTGGAATGACCCCCTGAGTCTATGTTCACGATTCATAGAGAATAGAAAATGTAAATTAAAACTCATCTCTTCATCAGATTTTAATGTTGCTTTCCAGTTTTGGTTACTACTCTGCAGTCTGGAATGTACCAATTCTGCTTATTTTTTCTTTTCTTTTCTTTTCTTTTCTTTTCTTTTCTTTTCTTTTCTTTCTTTCTTTCTTTATTTTTTTCTTGCAGCTGGCAATGGGTTGACCTTTCCTGTCCCTGCTCAGAAACAAGAGGTCCCATTGCCTCTAGAATGGAATCAATATAAAATCATACATTTATGCATTCCTATAATTCTATCTAGTTTAGCAGCAAGTAGTTGAAGCTTATTTCCAACAACCAGAACACCCAAAGGAGCATCAGAACACTGCCATCACTGATTAATAACAATTCTCCAAAAGGGGAAGCAAGCTCCTGGCATTTGGGAGGAGAAATTCCTTTTTATATGCCCTGTGGCTATGAATTGCATTTGTCATCCATAGTCCTAACACATAAAAGCCAAGAACCTAGATAATACTATTCTGTGATGCTTACTACTAGAAATATCTATAAAGTTTAGAGAAATATCACTGGCTATTTTTGAACATCTAGTTGACTGTGTACTGTCTGCCTTGATCCCTGAAAAACAGGTTTTATATTGCTTCTGAAAATAAGCTTGTGGAGGAGATTCACAGCTTTTGTCTTTTGCTGCCACTTTAGGTCTTGGTCGCTATGGGAGCCCTTGATCCTGCTATGTCAGCAATCTCTGGTGATGTCTTCCCCACCATGTTTCCTGAATGTCTTCTGCACCGTTGTCTTGCTCTCATCATGATGGACAAGATGTAGCCCAGTACCTTTAGCCATTACTGGTCATTAACCCTCCAGTGAATTTAGTAGATCTGTAGGAAAGTATTTTGAACAGATATGCTCACTTCTCATGATTTTGTACTTTTGACATTTTTAAGAGTTTGTTTTCATTTGAGATTAATATAATTACATCATTTTCACTTCTCTTTCTGCTCTATAAAAGGGCTCATGTACCCCTTTATCCTCTATCAAATTCATGCGATCATTTTGCTTAATTATTATTCTGGAAGTGTGTGTGTCTGTGTGTTTCATGTGCAAATCCAGAGGGCTGTGGGCACCAAGCTCATCACTTGTTACTTGCTTGTGCTCTTGTGTAGGGTCGAGGCCGTCTTAGCACTGCTCCTTCCATGCTAGAATGAATAATGGTATCTTCTTTGCTACCTGCAATGACCTTGAACTATGGATTTCTCTGTCACCACTTATATCTTGTTGAGATTTTTAACTACATGGCATCAAAATTTCTTGAATAATTTTAAGTGTAATCCATTTTTTCAAAATAGTTCACTAGCAAAAATTTACCTTTTCTAGTTTTTCATAAATTCTGTGATTTAGCTATTCATTGAACAAATAAAAAATGTCTGATAGGTAATTATTCTTTGACAATAGGGATGTACATTGAAATGACAATGGACTGTATTGTTGAAGATGTCATATTAGCAAAAAAGAATAATACTGATGGTGATCACATACATAAATTCAATTTTAATGAACTCTGATGAAAAATAAAATTGTAGATGAAAGCAATAGAAGAATTGTCCTTACCAGAGAGCATTGTTTCAATTTTCCAAAAGACTTGGTAATTAAGAGCAATCATCAGTGAAGAATGACTTGGAATATGTCAGGGAAATAAGGGACAAAACACAAACATACACACACACAAATGCACACAAGTGGAAATGTTTGATAAGAGCAAAACGAGAGAAATAGAGACCCTAAAGACAGACAGTGTGGAGAGAAAACAAGTCAGTGATCTTACCCAGTGATAAGCCTTGGATACTACGATACCAATGTGTCAGGCAGGATGCATCCACTGGTTAAGTAGTGGCATGTCTGTTATGGGAATAACCAAGCACTCTTTAGCTAAATCTGAAGCCTGCTATGCTAGTCAGGATGCATGCCTGGGACTGTGAGCCTGGAGAAAAAAAAATGCTGGAGAGGAAGTGGGCTCTCTGGTGGGAGAAACAAGAGAAATGGCCATGTTGTCAAAATAAATTTTGCATTTACACTAGTAGCTTTGTATCGTTCTCAGCCTTGGATAGAAAAGCTTATTTTTGCAATGGGAAATAGTTAATGAAGAGAATCACGAGTATTTACTCTCTCATTTAGTTTAATGCTCCCTTCTTAATGTCTTTACCAAGTATTTCCCTATTTTTTAAAGATGTGATCTATTTCTTTTTAGTTAAATAAAATAATGTATTACATTAAAGTGAATATTTTATGGGCTTTGTATCTTCTAGAAACTATAAAGGACAACTTTAACAGTTACAGCTAAGTAGAAATATTAATCAGAGAAACCTTGTAGGGAATATTTGTTCTATTTTATTCTAAACTCTAATTGTTCATCATTCACACTATCTTTTGACAATGCCCATGGCTATTTCTGGATATGACAATTTAAAGTCTGTCCTAGTTTTTGTTTTCCCTTTTATGTCCTTGGCCCACAGTCAAGGACTTCTTAAATCTTTATTATAAACATTAAAGGAAACTGATTCGTCCACTAATCCCAGTGTTGAACAAATCACATACCATGTATCTCCAGCTCGTTGGTATAATAGTTTGTTAAATACTAGCCTCAGTTGGTGGACTCATGTCAGCTTAAATGCCTTCACTTCACTCATTTACTCATTTGCTTATATATTTAACTTTTATGTGTGTGGAGTGGGGCTGAGTGCAAGTAAGTTGGCATGTGATCTTGTGTATGTTTGTCTGGAGGTCAGAGGACTACCTCAGGTAATGTTCTTCAGGAGCCCCAAACTTTGGTGCTTGAAACTGGAAATACCACTGGTATCTGTGGCTCTCACTGGACTGGGCTGGCAGGCCACTAAGCCCCAATGGTATTTCCCCAGCACTGGGATTCTAAAAGTGTATCGCCCCACCCCCATCAAGCATGCTTTTATCTCTAAGTGCTCAAACTCAGGTCATCATAAATCAAGTGCAATACTAATTGACCTCTTTTCCAGGGTCCCAATTGTCTCTAACTTAAAGAACGCTTTCAAATTATATCTGCCTTTTAGTTCTTAACAAATTCCTATCAGAAGAAATTATCAGGGTGAATAGAAAGGGACCAATACTGCTCACATGCCTTTTCTTCTTATTCCTTATTTATCAAATCAAAATTGAGAATATGTCAGTAAATCTCCTCTAATGTCTCCTGGTATATTACAGTCTTTAAAATATGCTACTAAATATGCTCTGAAGAATGGATAGTGAATATTCGCTTTATAGTGTGGACCTACTTTTATTAGTTTATATTAAATGTTGCATAGTAGACTTTATTTCATGAAGATTTAAAGCTCGCACATTAAAAGGATTAATTAAACATGCATTTTCGTTTTGTTCTTGTTGTAAGTTTTGTTTTTTGTTTTTCTTTTTGTTTTTTGTTTTTTTTTTATGTTTTATTGGTGGTGTGTTTACTTGTCTGTTTTGGTTTTATTTGGGGCTGCTGTGCCTTTTCTTCTCTTTCTATGTATTTTTTGAGTCCAGAAATAGAGGAACAAGGAAATCTTGCAATCTTGCCTAAAAAACTGTCTTTGATGAAGTATAGTTTTCTGAGAGACAGGATGAAATAATTTTGTCAGGATTCAAGGTAGTCCAAATTAACTTTGCAAGAGTGACTGATTCATTATTTAGTATTGTATTGGAAACACAAAGGTCAAAAGGCATAATTTGCCAGCTTGTTATCTCATGGTATGATGGAACAGATAGAAACAAGTAGGGATTCATTCATATATAAAGAAGAACATATTTACATATATATGTATATATATATGTGCATATATATGTGATTATATACAGGGCTAATGAATGGTAATGAATGATTGTTATTCATTATTACTAGTTTGCATTAACTATTACAGTATTATAAATAATATTTAATAGCTTAAAAGAAAAGCCATTATATTTGTCTGGATTGAACTGTGACCTTCTCTGGTACTGCACAAGGAGTTATGAGCCTGAATCCAGCAGCCTAGGCAGCTGAGAACAGAAATTAGCTTTATGATTATGTTATTCTTTCTGTCTATTCAACCTCTCCAGGAAGCGTGTGCATCTGCTTTCCCTGTAGGATTATTTCACATCTGTCTAACATCAAGACCAGCTTTCACTATGAAGTCTCAAGGCTGAACATTCACAGAAGCAGAAATATTTGAGACTGTGTAGTGCTTGGAACTATGTAGTGCTTAAAACAGCAGGATAGCATTCTTTTATTGTGTTGAAATTGAGCTCCATCGTCAGCTAAGTTCTAGAGGAAGAAAAAAATGAATGTGATATTTTCTAATTTGTGAAGTAGGAAGACATTAAAGAAATAATGGTATAGTTTCACTCTGAAAGTACTTCTTTTCTTTGTGATTTATCTGAGTAGACCAAGATTGAAAGCAAAGGTAAGTTAGGAGGCAATTGTCACCATGCGTAAGAAAATATGACTGAAATTAGTCATGGCGATGATAAGAGTAAAGAAGTAGATTATTCTGGAAAGATTCTGTGGAACAAAATTGACAGGAATTAATACTAAATATGATGTATTTTCAGCAAATGAGAAGTATACATGTAGCATGAATAACAGTCAGGATTCTGTGATTTGTAAATAGGGAGGAGGTAGTTGGGGAAGCTTAGGTTATCAAGAGATTTGTATCTCCTCTCTTTCAACTGCCTATTCAGCACTCAAATGGATCTGAAAGTTGAGTAGTGAGGCAGTACATTTCATGATCCAGAAAGTCTAAAGAAATTGATCAATTCTTTAAAAATCCATTGGCCATTGTAATATCACTACTGAAGGTGTGTAACTAAGTGAAATTCAGAGAAAGAAGGCTTGCAACGTATATTAAAGGGTAACATACTACCATCAGATGCACCAATAATGCTAACTACAGGGACATTTGATCAACACAAGGGAGGTTGCAAGGGCATGGAGACAAACTGAGAGACTAGAACAATAACAGCCATACTTTCATGAAGTACAAGTGTGAGAGGGAGGAGGACTTTTGGAACACTCACGAAGAGAAACAGTAAGATAGTGTTCTGTAAGATGGCAGGGTATTGTCAAAGACTTGGATTTGTTCAATTTTCTTCTAAGGAAGGTCTATATCAATGTCCAGCTCTAGAGTCTGACATCAGCTCTTTCTCTTCTGTGGGGGTCTATGTAATTTGAAAATTATGAATACAATGTATACCTTGGTTTGTATGGAAATATGGAGTTGATGGATCCAAAGCTATGGTTGTTTTCTTAGCATGGATAAGGCACACAGTTAAAATGAAGCTCTTTGGGCCTATCTTGGGAAGAACTAAACCTCTGAGTAGGCTAGATATTTCCATCATCATTTTCTTGTAAAAGTTCAAGTTCTTTCAAGTCCTCTTATGACTTCTTGATGTAATATTTTGATAATAATAAACTAATCCAGCGTCATACACATAAAAGACAATGGGTTACAACACCTGTATTAGTACAAAAAAAAAAAAAAAAAACCTTTGATAGCTTAAAACACCTTTCTTTTACTTTGGATTAAATAAACTCCTGCTGCCCCCTAGTGGCAAATTACTGGGGAACAAAATCTGTGGGTCTCTTTTATCTACTGACAAAAATGGAAGATGGATTGCAGGTGTTTTATAAAACTCAAACTGTCACCTCTAGTTGTATAGACTACTTGAATCATTTCAATCAGTGGGACTCAATTGGAGGACTTATTAAAATAGCACCTATAACTCTCATGGAAGGGTTAGGAAGAGGATTGAAGGAGCTGAATGGGATTGCAACCCCATAGGAAGAGCAATAGTATGAACTAACCAGGAATCCTCAGACCTCTCAGAGACTGAGCCGTGGGCACATGTGCAGCACAGGACTGCCTTGTCTGGCTTCAGTAGGAGAGGGTGCACCTAATCCTGTGGAGACTTGATGCCCCAGGGAAAGGGAATGCTGTCATAGGTGAGGTGGGGGTGGGTGGGAGGGTGGGGGTGGGTGGGAGGGTGGCAGAGCACCCTTTCAGAAGCAAAGGAGAAGGGGGGATAGTGTAAACAACTCTTGGAAGGGGGACCAGGAAGAGGGGCAACATTTGAAAAGTAAATAAATAAAACAATTTAATAAAAACATGGCATCGATGATATTGCATATGTTCATTATAAGTAATTTAGTAATATGTGATAGTAATTTATTCATCTTAATTACGAACAATCTGGATTTTAAAATCCACAAACCCAAGCATCATCCTGGTGCAAGTATCTGGGTTTACTAAACCTTGAGCAGATTTAATAACAACAGAGTGAGCCCTTTGCCGCTTAGAAACTGATGTTCCATGTTTAATATCTTAATTTTTCTTTCTTTTTTTCCTGGCTATGAAAAACAAAATGCCTCTTTTCTTGAGACAGAATTCATACTAATGAATATTACTCTGTGGCTCAAAGAAAACACTGAATCACCATATAGTAGCCCCACTCATATGTTGACCCTTTGAGACTCTTATGACCTGCTTCCCCAAGAATAGAATAGATAGTAATAATAATAATAATAATAATAATAATAATAATAATAATAATAAATATATTTATAATTATTTTCCTAGGATTCTCACAACTCAGCTTCTTGTTTTCAAACAGCTGCCCAAAGACAGAAATATATCACTCTATGAGAAAAATAAATTTTAGAAAATAAGAAAATATTTTAAACTTTAAGAAAGATGGTGTACTTCTATCACTAGAGTAAACCATGGCCTGAACCAAACAAAACAAGTATTTTCAGTTACGAGATATTCTCCAGTGGAATAAATGATTTTTCAGACCAAAATGGAGAGCACATACTTTATTGTCATATAACAAGATTTCTTTCTGGAAATTTTCCACACAAATGTGCCTGGTGCTTACATTAATAGAAATCTACCACTGATATGATAGCAACTATTTAAAGCCAGTTTTAAAAATATTTCTGCTTGCATGCTAAGTATTGTTGCAAGTTCTTTCTCAAATTTTATGATAAAACAACCAAAAAAATGAGTAGATGGTATTCTTGAAGTATAGGAATGGAGGAGGCCAAGATTATCTCCTCTCATTTTTCCCTCCGAGAAATCTGAATTACTTCAATACATATACATATATACACATATGTATATGTGTATATATACATATATATATACTGTATCAAAAATATTTATATATATATATATAAAATCATATGTATCTTTATAATATCTATATCTTGAAATAATGTGGTTTCTAGTAGGTTAGTAATAAAAGAATGTTAAATAGAAGCAGGCATGGAGGGACTTAGGTAGGCAACATGAAAGGTATTCCCTCTGAGATATGATTAAGGAAATGTCTATAAGATAATTTATAATTGCTGACAGGAGTTAAAACCTCAAATTATGCTTTGCATTAAGAATCTCTAGAATAACCATGATAAATCTTTTACTATGTCTTTATAGTTCACATTATTAAATATGACACAGTAAGGAGTAAGCCTGGAGATGTTGACTATGTGGATTTTCAGGCTGCATCTAAGTACTGAGATGAAATAGATAGCTTAATGATGAGGTCTTTGTTTTGTCATTGAAAACAGTATAATTTCTTCCCTCATTTGACCTGAGACTGTTTCTAAAGAAAATTATCTAATATGCAAACTGCATTTTTGAAGATGATAACAATTAAAAGAAGATGCCAAAGTGCTAAGAAGCACAAAATGTCACTGTGAATGAGCTAATGCAGCATGATAGAGAGCATGCTTTGGGATAAGAGTG
Source organism: Montemys delectorum (assembly GCA_019843815.1). Taxonomy (NCBI): domain Eukaryota; kingdom Metazoa; phylum Chordata; class Mammalia; order Rodentia; family Muridae; genus Montemys; species Montemys delectorum. The sequence continues at coordinate 8,387 of JADRCD010203822.1, forward strand.
GGGTTTAACTTTCCCTATGATGTAAGAAATGATTTTGCACTTGCTAGCATTTTGAATTTATGGATCTAGTGCAAATCTTGCATAATTGCTATGTACTATGCCAGATTCATACACTGGACCCAGAGCCTTACAGAGTGTTTCCCTATATACATTAGCATTATAAGTATCTATACCATTCCTTTCCTTCTGAATGAGCTTCTTTATGGTACCTATTTCACCCTAGGATCCTCGTTTGTATCAATCTAAAATCCAAGTTTTAATAAAGTGTTCCACTATGGAACAGGTTCAAATGAATACATTTATCAAAATGCATCAATCTATAAAGCAATAGTAGTTAGATAAGACTTGGATACATCATCAGAGAATATAAATGTGTTTTCCCTATTGACATATTTGTTCTCCAATAAAATGTGGCAAGTGGTAATCAGTCAATCAACCAAAATCATGAGCTCGGGCAGAATAGAAGAGCATAGCCATTTAGATGTAGTGAACTAGCCATCCTAAAGAAATGAGCAAAAAAATAATAAAATTAGCTGCTTTTCTCTAAGTTTTGATTTGTTTTGCTATACAGTCAAGCTAATAAGAGAAAGATAGTTTAAGTATAAGAAAAATATGTCTATAATGCCTTACAGAGTGGCTTAAATGTGCTGTTTTATAAATACACTGTATATATGAGAAAATGATTTAAACAGGGAGATCCATTTTACTATATGTTAAGACAAGGTTTTCCTATGCACCAAATGAAGTTGACCAGGGAAATGTAAGTATAAACAGAGCTTGTGGGAGGTGGGAAGACATAAAAGAATGCATTAACAAATTGTACTGAGGTCATTCTTTAGAAATTATTTAGGCTGGGTTAACTGGATGGAATGCTATTGGAAATAAGCAGAAAGGCTCACGAACATTTGAATTTGGTAATAATTTCCTTTATCTACTGAATTTTAGTATACATTCATCACATGTCTTGGTGAAATTGTCCCACCTAGACATGACATACAGACAGCACTCCTTCCAGGTGTTTGAAATAATAAACTTCAACAGGTCCAAACACAGCTGGATAGTTTCTAATAATATGAGTAGAATACGACATCAGGCAGTACGAATGTGCATGGTTCCACAAATGTAAACACAACATCAATAAAGTACAGTCTCATTTATTTAATGGCACAAGAAGCTGGGAGATAGTCATAGATGTTTCAATCATTTGTCATTGGCTTTCTCTATAGCACTTCTCAAGTCAATACACATTTACTGCTTTCTGTGTCTGAACTGGTCAATGGGAATACAGTTATTCATACCCTAATCTGACTCATTTATAATAAGCAGACAAACTGAAAGACAGCATTTATTAAGCACATATGCCAGGAACTTACTGCAAACATTGCACCTTCAGAAGCAATGTGAAAAGGTTAGAAAATGCTGTCCAAAACAGTTTACAAAGGGAACAAGAAAGCACAGAGGCTAATTTTGCTTTGGAAAGAATGAACTGTGCCATTAGCTAGTGTCACCACAGGCAATACTATTCTTACACTCTAAATTTAGTTCATTTATTAGTGTATACTTACAGGAATACCTGAAAAAAATTCCAAAGTTGGAATTGATGTCTGAAAATATCTCAGAATATGTCCCTGTCGTATTAACATCATCTCCTGCATGCTCACTGCCACATGGGCATCTGATCAAAATGTGAACACTGGTTTCTTTTGAGTGCTATAACTATAGGTTATAAAATATTGATGATAGAAATGAACTTCTACCATTAGCTCCAAATGTTACCACCTCCAACTTCTACTTTAATCTTATTTTATGGGTGGATGTAAAGGTATGTTAATTACCATTCTTAGATAAGGAATGCTACAAAAAATAATATTATACAGCTGTGTGAAACCAGACTTTGTTTGACTGCAGGTAAAAACTGAATTAAAAGATTTCTCAGTCAGACAAAAATAATTATTGCAAAATAATTATTTCATAGTGCACATGATGTAATGAAATCAAGAGGAGGTAAACTGGGTATAAGGTAATAATGTCTTAGTGAAGTCATGGCAAATCCATTGTTTCCAGGAAACAAATCTCCTCCTCATTTGTCGGATTATTATTACCACTGCAAGGCACTTCCTCAGGGAGAGAAAACTAAATGCCTACTCACCCTAGTTAAGAATCAAGAACGCACTCGTGTCCTAATTACACCAGTCTAGCTTGTTGTTTCAACGAGATTATCCAGCTTACTTAGAAAGCAAGAGTAAGAGACCACTTAGAAAAGAGTACGTAGTCCCTGAATATCAGTATCATCAAAAAGTGATCCCTCAACAAAGAATATGGCTTCCTCAGAGCCAAATAAATAGAAACATCCCTTAGTTATTCTACTGGACTCTATCACCTATGTTTTCCCAAAACCATAAAATATACAGCCCCAAAAGAATTACATATAGTTGTCTGTGAAGCAAAGAACAGGACAGCTACGATCCATGTGAGGTTCTGATGAGCCTTTCTATCCCTTACTCAATGATAGACTGTCAAAAGGCCTGATCTTGAAGGTCTCCTATGAGTAGTTTCATCTATTTCTGATGAATATGATAATGTCTATCATGTTCAGATGATGGCTATGGTTAAGGTAGATCAGATGACCATGATGTAGTACCCAAGTCCTTCCACAATCTGTGTCACCTCATACTAGTAGATTCAGCAAGAAAAGTTACCCATTACCCATAAAGAAACTAGTTAGTGGCTAGATCAAATTATTTGTCTAAAATGGTTCACTTAGCAAGTGAACAATTTAAAATAAAAATCATTAGTATTTAATTTAAAACTTAATTTTACTTGTAATTATGTATATATGTGAGTGATGTCAATATGTGGGTATGATCTCATGAGTGCAGGTGTTCACAAAGGTCAGAAGAAATAGGCCCATATTCTCCCCAAGCAATGGATCATGAAATCTTTAATTATAGGTAGCACTGAGCTGCGTAACTAGAGTGCTAAGACTGAACTTAGCTTCCCTAGAAGAACAGCAAGCACCCTAACCAATGAAGTCTCTCTAGTCTCATAACTATTCTCCTGTTTTACTCTCCAAGCTGGGACTATGAGAGTTAATACAGCAGCAAATACCATTTATGATCAAGATTCCTTCTTTGCCATAATTATCCCATTTAGCAAAACAATTTTTTTTGTGATTTCTAGAACTTTAAGCTTAACAATTTTAGTTCACAAACCAAACACTGATTAATGTAGAAAAACTTTACAAGCCATTAAGCTCTGGAATCACCCTGGATTCTATCTATCCTCATGCCTTTTTTTTTAATCCCTGAAGTCACCCTCACCACTGACTCCTTTAATAAGTTCTTCAAGCCTTAACACTCTTGTACTAGCTAAATGGATATCAGTTTCTTAAAACCCATTCCCTTAAAAAATTTTCCCATTCTCAGACTTTGCACTTTCTGTTTCCCATCCAAAAACTTACCACTCTGTTTTTTAATGCCCTTTTAGTTCCATTTTAGATCACATATATAACAGGCAGCTTCAGCATGGAAATCTGCTGCTCTCCACACTCTTAACCAGAGCTCATTAGTCTATGTTGTATCACTCAGTGTGCATATGGCCTTAAACTAAAGGGCATATTATTTGCTTATTAATTATTTTTAAAATTCTCTACTTGAGTTTAAGTGTTAGGAGGTCAAGAGTTATGGCTTGTTCAGTCACCATAGCAACTACAGAGATGCCTGTTTTATATTGAAGCCGAAAGAGAAGCAAGCATGACACATCTGTTCTTTCATGAATGCTTACAACATTTATGTGCTAGATTCAAATTTAACTTATAAAAAAATAAAACTTGTCAATACAAAAAAAAACATTAAAATAATGAGCAAATTATAAAATAGGTCATGTCAGGCAAAGAACAAACAAAACTTTGGTCTGACAACCATCCAGCCAACTCATAGATGGATGAAATGATATTCAGACTGGACTCTATAACTCCAAAGTATCTGTTTCCGTTTGCTCTTGTATTACATGAAATCATGTCACTGCTGAAATGGCACTGTGAGCAATGGAAAGCAAGGACAAGAATTGAGCCATAGTGGCTCTGCCACTGACAGTCAGAGAGTGGTCTCAGAAAGGACTTTTTCGCTGGGTTCTGAAAACTGAGAAGGGACTTGGCAGGTGGATTAGAGTGAAAGGGAGACATTCTCAACCCTAAGAAACTATGTGTCAGAAAGGAAAGTATGTGAATAAACAAAAGCCCATACCGGGCAGTGGTGGCACACGCCTTTTATCCCAGCCCTTAGGAGGCTGAGGCAGACAGATTTCTGAGTTCGAGGCTAGCCTGGTCTACAGAATAAATTCCAGGACAGCCAGGGCTATACAGAGAAATCCTGTCTCAAAAAAAAAAAAAAAGTTCATTTAACACCTACTTCCTGAAAATTGTATCAGCTATGGCAACAGGGATTTTATGAGTCACATGCAACAATATCCACAAAACAAGATTTAGCCACTAAAATTCAAACCAAGACATTGATAGCTATCATCTAGCTCACTGAGAGTATAACAAATTGTCACCAGGTTCTGCCTCCCACAGCAGACCTATAAATCGAGTGTTATGCCTAGACATCAGAATTTCACTGGCACCAGTTGGGGTGGAGTTGCTGAGTACAAAGGTCACCCCTGGCTTAGCTCTTAGACACTCATAAAGAATGTAGCTTACAGTTGGTCATTATATTTGTGTTCATTTGAGACACATCATCAGATCTACAAGGTTAACTGTTCATTGAACAGTACCACAAAGTCCAAGGAAGAGAATATGAGTATCGATTGTCATGCTTCACAAGATGAACTGGACTCAGAAATCTCTTCTCAAAGCAGCATCAATATTTGTATCCTAAAATCACTAGGAAATTGTTCCTGTGATGTATATAAGCTAATGTTCAAGAATTTGTCAAAAAAACAATTCATTATTGATGTAAATATTACAGCAAAGTTACTGATTGTCTAGATCTGGGTGTTTGCATTAAAAGCTCACTTCACAGACAAGTCTATATTGCTTATAAGGAGACAATTTACTGACAGGCTTCTCACCATGTGCAGTAGCTAATGTATCTCAAAAGCAGAGTGCATGCCACTTTCTGGCATGAGTCATTGCTCTTAGCAATTTTCCCTGGTGTGAACTAGAAACAAGTCGGCTTTAAGTTTTTTTTTCTTTTATTTCTGAGATTTTTATAAAATTGTATCATTTATTCATTCCCGTTCCTCTACTAACTCTTCAAATATGCCCTACTTGATCTTTTTCAAATTCATGGTCAATTTTTTCATTTCATTTCACGGTCATTGACTGCATATATAATATATATGTATATGGGTATGTATATATGAATGTGTATATATGAATTTGTGTATGTGTATATGGCTGTGTAAATGTGTGTATATGCATATAATATAGATTTACATATATGTATGCCTATGCATGTATATTATATATGTGTATATGTATATGTGGATATATGCATATGTATTTCTAAATATAACCTGCTCAGTCTGTATAAGGTTACTTATATGTATGTTTTCAGGACTGATTGTTTGGTATTAGATAAGCAATTGGTGTACTCCTCTCTGGAGACTGTCTCTTCCACTCTCTTGGAGGCATATAGGAATTTTTATAGCATTGAGGCCTTGTGGAATTTTCCTTCTCCAGTTTGGCATGCCTATTATTGTCCTTTATCAAATCATGTATAGGCAGTAATGTTGATGAGACTGTATGGGTATAGGAGATTACTCTGGCACAGAAGGCTCAGGGAACATTGTGAAGGAGTGGGTGAAAAATTGTAAGATAGATGATAAGAGAATTTGTAGTGAAATTAACTCTACTTAAACAATTTGTTTCAAATGCTAACTTTCACTTAGAATTAAAAGATATAATGTATGAAAATGTGCAATTATGTGTTTGTGTGCATATGTGCCTATGTGAAAGTATATGTTGTTGTTATTGCTGTTGCTGCTGCTTTTGTTGATGTGTGTAATTGCATGTGCCTCTAAGAAGGGTATTACTCTTTACTTGTTTTTTAATAACTGAAGTGAAAGCAGGTACTAATTACCAGAAGTCAAGCAATACTGCAATAATTTTCTGATAAATTATTGCTATGCTTTCTTTTAATAGCTTGAGTTTTAAACATCTGAAGTAAGTTACATACCATTTCTAACTGTATTAGCACTGAATCATTGCTTCTTCAAGAAATAAAATGGTTTTCTCTGTTTCATCCCTTTTCATTCCATGATCGTACACATGTAAATGTCTTAGATAATTTTAGCCCTTAGAGATTTTGCATACTTAAAAAGAATGAAAAGGGAAAAGAGTTAACCAACCTATCTAACATCCCTCTCCTAAGCAGCCAGTAGGAATGCATTTGTGAAGTTAAACACTGCTATGAGTTGAACCAGGGAACTGTTAAATGTGCCTTTATAACTCAATGGAGATATTAAATTCTGTATATATAGATCTGTTTCTACACCTCATCCAGCCTTTGATACAGAAGGAATATTAAATCTAGGGAAGTCCTAGAAAAGGATCAGGAATAGGCCTTTGTGAGCATATTCAGTCTTCTAGGCTTCAACTAAGTTATAAAATTTACATAATTATTTGTTGGAAAAATTGTTGAGCTTGCCTTGACAGAAAAGCAAGAAAGGAGGGGTTATTGCTCTCTGTCAAAGCAATCCAACAATTTTGCCAACAAGTATTATAGATTCCATTTAAAAACCAAATTAATGAAATGAACTATTGTATGCAATAACCAATGGAAGTAAGGATTTTTGGAATGTCACTAAGGACCACGTACTTTAGAAAAAAAAGGTGAAGTAAGGAAATAAACTATTTAGCATCAGGCTCACCGGTGTGTTTATAATAAAGTTGGTGAAGATCCTACTTTTGAAAGAAATCAAAAAAAATGTATAGAAAAGATGATTATGCCATGTAAAAATAGTGTTAAGGACATATATAAATAATCCCTTAATCTTATATTCAGAGAAATGCTACTTATAGAAGTAAATGCATTGAGTTATTTTTCTGTAAGCCTCAATTTTCTAGAAAAGAGTTCATGAATATATTAGAGAATGAAGTTTTCACTTCAGTTAACTTATAGCCAAATGAATATATATAATAATGTAAGAAAGAAATACTTCATAATATAATATATTATATATTAAATAATAATATAAAATATATAATAATATAATACATAAAATCAACTGTTTGGTGATGTATAATTTTATCATAGTTTCAGACAAGAGAACCCCCAATGCATGTGAGACAATGCACACACACAAATGAGTTGGTGAAGGTGAGTACCTAGCTTCAGAGGTGAAGAACAATCCTTCATTCATTCATATCTCAGCCTTCAACAGAATGACTGTATGACCTTCTTAGAAATATCAGTTTAAACTATTCCTTTAAAAAAAATGAATCTTCAGTTCCGTGTATAAATTAGACTAAACTCCCCAAAGAGTGCAAATCTGTTATTACCTATAACTGGTGAGTATATCTAGGCCTATGTCAGCTTCCAATTTAACAAGTGCAATTCTATTAGGATTAATGGTCAGTGTCCTTTCAAAGGTCATGGTTTGGGTTTCTATAACTCCCTTAAAGCAAGCCACTTCCATGTGTAGGATTGTAAAAGTACTCAGATCATAGCCACGGAGAATTGATTTCTTTTTCTTCTAAAATAGAATGGTGACTTTGCCTTTGCCTCAGGCCAGCATGATTTGAGAGGTACCTGGTAGCTGGAATTCACACTTCTGCAACTGGAACCCCCCAGAAGCTGCCTGTGAAGGCAGAACACTATCCCCGCTGTCTATCAATGCCCTTCCTATGTAGGAAGACAACACTTTTGTCTCAGTTCCTAGAACAGAGAAGCTAAAAAAATTCCCTTTGCCTCCCCCTGCTCATCTATTTATAGGGCTTCATAAAGTCTGTGCTGCACAATGCAAAACTGGCCTATTATTAAAAGCAGAGAGAGCTGAGGCAATCCTAACTGTTGTCTAGAACAGCACTAGTACAATCTTCTTGTTACATGGAGGGAAACTTTGCAAAGAATCTAGTTCTAAGATTATAAGAAAGATCACTTTTTAATTCTGAAATCCTGTGAAATATGAAGTTTCTTAAAATATATTTTACATATAGAAAATAATATGCATTTTTGTGCTATCATAGTTTTTGTAAGTTCTATGAAGTAATCTATTAAAATATAGCAATTTTATGCTCTGTGTTAATGGACAAGAATGAACACGGTCAAATTTATTATTTTATTTTCTTGGTATTGCATAGAGTACCTGAAGTGAAGCTGACATTCCTTGAGCTTAGGAAGCTATTTATCTTAAACACTGAGTATATTGGCAAAGAAGAAAATAACAGGGGCAGATGTCACCCCAGTAGAACCTGAAAGACTGGAGAGTAAGAATGTCACTTACACAATGAAGGACCTATCTGAATATTCAGTTATGTTCATACAAACACAGAAGATCCACAAAGCAGTTACTCAAAACCCGTAGTTTGTCATATAGCAGAACTTTTCTTATTCTCGTACCAGATTCTTTTGTTTGGCAGTAAGTGTGATTTTTGAGATGACTGAACATGAAAATAGCCTAAATTTCACAAAGCCTCTACAAATCAACTCGTGTATTAAAGAACTTAGGGTGAAAATAGAAGCAAAAAGATTTTTTTCCATTTGTAGCCGCCACTGATTAATTTGTATTATTATTATACACACATTCCCAGTGTGATCATATAATTAGCGAATAGCACAAAGGGAGACACACAAATATGTTCATTCATATGCATCAAAAATATATTTGCTTTACAGTCTTAAAATGAGCCTAGAGCTATAGTCTTTGTGATTCTGACTTCATGGTGGCAGGCAAAAGTTCAGGCTACATAAAGCATACAGAACTCATTTTCTTTTTTAACACATGAAGATGTGCATGTGTTCTAATGCTTCGAGTATGAAAAGCAGATGCTTATTTCAATGCTATTCTTCTTCAGGACCACACACAAGAGGGTTTCCCTGCCTTTGTGAGCATTAGCCCTAAAGAAAGTACACCATCTTTAAATGCTCTCATTGAGTTCACTCTTTACCCTAATCTCTGTTGCTCTGTTCTCCCCTTCTTAATTCCTTATCTTCCTATTAGTTGATAGTAAAAAAAAAAATACAACTCTGTAATTCTTAAACTCCCATGGTCTTTTGATCCATCTTATTCTCAATAGTCTATCTGCCTTGTTTGTGTTTTAATCTCAGCCTTTTTTATAAAAGTATTTTAATAAACTATTTATAAATAAACATATTTCATTATTTTGATAGGGCCTATTTTGTCCTCTATATGTTGTGTACCTATTCCATTGTATGAAGCATTTCTGTGGCTTTAAATATCTTTTTTCTTAAGAATGAATATTAGAGTCACGTATATCTCTAGATCAGAAGTTTCCTTGTGTGTCTGCCCTCAGAAATATTAAGCTAAAATTCATACTTGATATAAAACTTCATCTTCTCTCCTATATGCTGATTTTTCATCTCACAAAAAGGCTTTACAACCTGGTAAAGTTGTTGAAGAAAAAATGTTCCAAATCAGGAAAATACTGTCATTAGCAATATGAGTGTCTTTGTTAAACAATTGGTCTTGCCAATGTACTCTGTGAGGCTGGAGAGATGACTTGGGAGATAGCAACACTATTGGCTCTTCTAGGGGACTTGGGTTCAATCACTAGCTCCCACATGGCTGCTCACAATTGTCTTTGACTCCAGGGAATTTGATATCCTCATACAGATAGATGTAAATGATGATAAAACACCAATGGACATAAATAAAAATAAATAATTCATAAAAAATTCTAAAATACTACTTTAGAAAAGTTTGCTGTGTAACCTTTGTCCACTTTTGTACTTCTCTGGGTCACACTTGGAACATGCATTTCAGTTAGATCAGAATGTGTTTGTAAAATGCCGCAGCTAGAGTTAGCTAAGCTAAAGACATTCATTTCTCACAGTTTTGGTCTCAGGTGCCTGAAATGATGATCAGGTTCTGAAGAAGGCCTATTATTCAGAGGTTAATTTTCTGGATGTGGTCTTACCTGGTAGTCAGAAAGATAGGGAAAATAAAAAGATAGTGTAAATATAGTCATGATAGGTCCCTTTTTGTGAGCACTCCATAGCCTCAGTAATAGTCTCAGACCTTGGGACCTCCCCTTGAGCTGGATCCCACTTTGGGCCTGTTGCTGGACCTAATTTAGATCTCACTACAGGTAGTTTGAGCCACCTTGTGGTTGCTGGGAATTGAACTAAGGACATCTGGAAGATGAACCAGTGCTGTTAACCACTGAGGCATCAGACAGTGTCAGAGAGACAAGGACATGGAGAGAGAGAATGAGAGAGAAAGAGAGAGAGAGAGAGAGAGAGAGAGAGAGAGAGAGAGAGAGACAGAGACAGAGACACAGAGAGAGACAGAGAGAGACAGAGACAGAGACAGAGAGACAGAGAGACAGAGAGACAGAGAGACAGAGAGAGAGACAGAGACACAGAGAGAGGCAGAGACACAGAGAGGGACAGAGACAGAGACTGTCTCTTATGGTTCTACTAATAAAGGTGCAAATCCAGTTCATGAAAATTCTATTCTTAAGACTCAACTATTTACAATGCTCCAATGCTTCATACTCCTAAACCATAACAATGAGGCTTAGAATTTTATCATGTAATTATCATGTAAATATATCATAAATACATTTAATGATGGCAGAGAAACATATATACGTATGTATTTTATATAATATACATATATACATGTAAATGTAATATATACATGTATATATATGTACATATAAATATGCATATGTATATACATATATATGTGTGTGTGTGTGTGTGTGTGTGTGTGTGTTTATTTCTTAGAAAGACCAGATCGATGATATTAAACTGCTCTACACAGTTCTTTACTTGGGGGAGTACAAATGTGCTGCTTTCATCAGTAGCAGTACCATAATACTCATCATTATTACCGG
>JADRCD010203825.1:0-21020 GCA_019843815.1 Montemys delectorum
TGAATGGACATACAAATGAGGACAAATTAGACACGAAAGAAGTAAGATCAAATGTGTACATTCACGTACCTGCAATAAAGTTTCGAGACGCCTCGTACTAGGGAAGAACATTGATACCATAAAGATGCAAAGCCTTAGTTTGGCTCAGCGCACACAGTGAACATCAGGCTCCATGCTGATTTCTAACTGGTAACTATAAAGTGTTCTAAAAACATAAAAACTAACAAGCACAGCGAAAAACAAGCAATTTATGGAAATTAATACAAAATTCATAATTGCTGTGTTCAACTTCCTTTCATGTTTTAAATTTTTTTTATAACCTCTAATACTAACATTTAACAGTCATTTTATCACACACAGAGGGCTGGGTTCAATCCCTTTATGGACTCCTGAGATGATGGCTCCTGTTTATAGTAACTAACAAAACTGAAAGTTCCCCTTCCATGCACTACCACTCTTGGACACAAGATGGCAATGGTAGTCCATAAAATCTACAGTGATTTTTTTTTTTTTTTCTTCCCCTTTTCCTCAGTGTGGAACAATTTCTTGGAGAAAGTTGAAGAGACATTAAAAAGATAAAATAAAATAAAGATAAACCAGCAAAGCTATAAAGTGAATAATTAAATAGCTAAATTCTACCCCCGACCTAGGTAAGATTTTGTTTTGTTTCCTGGGGCTTAGATGTTTCTATGAGATTGGTGGCTTTCCTTCAACCTGTACCAACAAGTTGCTTTTAAGCACAGGTACCAGTTTTTATTTTCAAATCTGTAAATACAATAACAGTGTGGCATAACTGTACAATGCTGTAAATGAGGCGGCATTCATAAGTAATTCTTAAACTCCACTAACTAATAATAATGGCTAGATTGAGAACATTGGCAAACATGAAAGAGTTTAAATGAAAGGTTAGGCCTTGACTTTAAAGAAGGACAGCGAAAAAGAAGTGCAAAGGGCAGATGAGGGGGAAACTTTTAAAAAAATGTTGCAGAAGAAGAAATGACCTAGCTTGCCCAAGTACCTCACTCCAAAGCCATGAAGACATGCCTGGCAGCTTGAGCGGACATCAGTACAGGATGGATTCAAGGAAGAATCCTGACCTCCCAGTGGTTAGTCTCCATGCCTTAAACGTGTGTGTGTGTGTGTGTGTGTGTGTGTGTGTGTGTGTGTGTGCGCGTGCACGTGCACCACATGAGCATGTATGCCTGTGCATGTTAAGCCAGAGGTTAATGCCCAATATTGTTCTTTATCTATATCCACTTTAGGTTCTTGAAGCAGGGTCTCTATGTACCCGGAGCTCAGAAGCTTGGCTCTACGGGCTGCCAGGCAGCACAGAGCCTCCTGCCTTGGGCTCCTGAGCACTGGGGTTGCACACAGATGCAAGCCACTGGGCCCTGTTTTTATGTGTGTGCAGAAGATCCATACCTGGGCCCCTGTGCTTGTGCAAAAAGCGCTATCCTGGCTGAGCCATCTCAGTAGCCCTCTCTCTAAACAAATGCATTCAAGCGCTTGTCATCTAGTAAGTACTATTTCAGGTTGCTTTGTTTCATATTTGTAGAATTTTAAAGAAGCTTACGAAGAACCTCTGGATATTAAAGTTTGGTTTAAATTCCCTGGATTTGAGCTCCCTTAGAATTATCTAGAACATGTCAATCCAGCTCACTTCTGTGCTTCTTTTTGTGTTAATGTTACAGATTATGACAACTTAAAATTTTTATGCAACCAGATAGAGTGGCTCACAGCAGAGATCCCAACACTTGGAAGGTGAAGGCAGGAGAATTAGGCGGGTAAAGCTAGCCCAGAACACCCAGCAATATTAATAACAACAAATAAACAAATACTTGGTTACAAACTTGAGTATTGTCTTCAATCTTTAACAGTTTTTTCAAGCTTCCATCTTCTGAGAGAGAATCCAAAGTATACTGAAGATTAGAAAATACATTATTAGATGGAAAAAGCTGCGAGAATATGTCTTGTATTTTCTAAGAAATTATAAGCAATGAAGGCCTCCACAGTAATATCTAAAGATTCCTTTTAATGGAAGAGTCCAAGAATGAATTATAGACTAAAAGAGGTCAAACATCACCTCAAGTTGTGTCAGGGCTGGATGAGCAATGTCTGTCAAACAGGTAATATGGCGATCAAGGTAAAGCATGGTCACAACAGCCGTGGGAGAAACATCTGTGTGCTCTATTCTCAACCTGTGAGTTAGAGCGGGCCTGTCCTACCACAGGAGTATAGAGCAGGTAGGGCGCCAGTCCCATTTGTCCAGAAATATCTGTGCCTAAGAGAGCATGGATGCTAGGAAACACATCTGCACTTGTCATTAAAGAGAGCAGAATACATACGTTTTTATGCACACATATACATCATATACATATACATCATACACATATAATTATACATATATGCATTATACACATATACATTATATACATATACATACACACATATTTTTTTACAATACATATATGTACATATATATACATGTATACATGTATATATATGTATATATTTTACAAGTGGAAAGGTGATCCCTTGGAGGGCTAAATGACATGTTCCAGGTCATTTAAATTGTTCCCAGTACATCTTGGCTAACCTTTTGGCGTTCACTAATACTGTGACTCAAGGTAAACTCCAAAGTAGATTCCAAGTTTTATTTAAAATTTTAACCTTTGAGTACATGGTGTGTCTCCCCATATAGAGCAGATTAAGAGGTGAGTGAGTTAAAATGCAATAAAACCAAAAATGAAAATCCTTTCCAGGAGACCAAACTAAGAGAAAGCTTTCAGTAGACAGTTTTAGAGACATGAGAGGGACTCCTTGTCTTTTAATTTCTTGTTTATTCAAGAAACGGTGGTAGAGATAACCTACAATACTCCAACAGGCTATGTTAGTTGCAACCATTCCTAAAAGTTGAGCTAAGAGAATCGTGGACGAACAGCCACATGGGGAGGAGAAACCTGTCAAAGCCAAGCACTTAACTGAATTGGTTGCCCTTTCCTATCACACTCCTTCCCAGCGTGAAGGACTGTGTTCAGAGGCCTGTTCTGTTGCTCACTCCTGCTGGTCAAAGAGGCCCAGGCTTCTCATTAATTTAATGGGAAGCTGCAAAGTCCATCCCATTCTCACCACGAATTGCGCCGCGGTCAGCACTCTCTGTCAGTCCGGATTTATGGTTGTCTGTTAGCTAAAGTGCTGCTGTGCTGTAGCATCCCAAAGCATCATTCTCCTGTGCACTTTGGAAAGAGTTATTTGCAAGAGAGCAACACATTTGAAATGTCAAGGAACAAACAAGAACAGGTTAATGATCTCAAGTTTGTGTTCTCCAAACAAGAAAGCTCCAAGCCACTGAGCCTTTCTGAGAAGATGATAGGGTAAGGATCCTTTTTGCCTTTTACTGATGAAATGCTAATTGGGAGGAACTCACAGAAGACATCTATTGTACTAGAGATTTAATGAAATGAACGCTAGAATTTTTTGTGTAACTGGACAATTAACTTCACTTCAAGACAAGGAACCCAAGGCCAAGTACCCAAGTGTCGGTAAGTCCCTGACCAGACGGTATCGACGCCGTGGCTGTTCCTGGATGGGCGGAACTCAGACTATACAACTCCTTAACCTGAACAGTACTTTTTATCATACAGAACTGTTCTTGGTTGCAGTTATTTTTCGAGTCTGCAGGGATAATCCATGTAGTTTCTGTACCTCAGCGCTCTCACTGGGCATGAGGAAATGGGTCAGAAATGGGCCTTAAGGATCATGTCGTTGACCAAATTCTACAGCAAAGGCTGCAACTGAAACCACTGTGCTTTGGATCAATAGGCAGGTAGCTCCATTACAATGGAAAAATGCTTAGATCTTTTCAAAGTGGCAACTTGAACACTTGAATTTTAGATTCCTTAAGTAAAAGTAAGAATAAAAATACAAGGCTAAGGCTCCAGGAAGTTACTGAAAGACTCAATTTGGAGGCATAGGTAAAGCTCTATTGGGGGTGCTGAGGATTCACTCATAAATACTGTGGTCACAAAATGTTAAAACCAATTTATCCTTTTTTTTTTTTTTTAAGGTTAAAACAAAAGAAAGGGTTGGGACAGAGGAGGACATGAAGGAGACAGTGTGGCATCTAATAGACTTGGAGTTCATTTTGACAACTGAAATTTTCTTTTACGGTTTTTGCTGGGGAGAAAAATTAGTCTCTTGCCTACCTCAGGATTCATGCCTTCCGTGGGGTATCTATGGCAAAGAGCAGATTAGCAATAAAATTATTTCGTATGGGCGGCTCTGAAATGAAAACCTGAAGAAATGGTAAGTCTGATCATGTTTCTGCTTCAGATGAAAAGGGTATAGACATGTAGAATAGGTGAGACTAAAGGGTAATAGCCCAGCAACAATAAACCAGGGGCCTTAAAAGGACAAGCTTGCTCTAATTTTCCTCCATGTCCATTCTTTAGAGAGAAGGCCAGGGTCTTCCTAGGGGTGCAGAGAGCGCATACAAATGAAAGGTTTATGGCTTGGTTCAGGAGAAGGTCATCTAGGTTTTGCAGCGTGCCTTAGGGGAGGAGGTCAGAGAATTCTTTCTAGATTTTATGACTTCCTTCAGGACAGAAGGGATCCAGGGGAGGTGAGGATAACCTTTCTGCTTTGCTGTTTTCTCAAATGCCCAGGAGCCATTTTGGAAGGAGAACACCTTGAATCCCTTCAAATGCAAAACTTTAAAAAAAAAACCCAGGTTAATACCAGTGTCCTCTTTGACTCCCATGGCAAGAGAACATTTGGGTGAGTGCTTCTTCAACATTTCACTTCACATCAGAATACCTTGGTCTTAGCAGGTGTCACTTTTCAGGAACAACGACAGACGCAGCAGGCCTGTAAAAGCTATGCATTTTTAGCAAAGAACAGTTTCTTGATCACATTTAAATCATTTTATCTTGTTTTTGCTTGTGCTGTGGTGGGAGGCAAGGTGATTTTCATTTGTCCTCTGATTGTATTTTCTGCATAATATTGATCAGGAGCTGACTGCATTCTGAGGAATGGATGCAGAGAAAACATCAAATGAGCAATATTTTTTCATTCTTGTTTTTTTTATTGGACATTTTCTTTATTTACATTTCAAATGTTATCCCCTTTCCTGGTTTCCCTCCCTGTGATAGGGAAACACCCTATCACATCCTCCCTCCCTCTGCTTCTATAAGGGTGTTCCCCCATCCAACCACCTACTCCTACCTCCTCGCCCTTGATTCCACTACACTGGGGCATTTATTGAACCTTCGTAGGAGCAAGGACCTCTCCTCCCATTAATATATGCCATCCTCTGCTACATATGCAGCTGGAGCCTCGTGTATTCCTTGGTTGATGGCTTAGTCCCTGAGAGTTCTGGGGGAGGCAGTCTAGTTGATTGATATTGTTGTTCTTCCTATGGGGTTGCAAACCCCTTTAGCTCCTTCAGTACCTTCTCTAATTCCTCTATTAGGGACCCCACGTTCAGTCCAATTGTTGGCTGCTACCATCTGCCTCTGTATTTGTCAGGCTCTGGTAGAGCCTCTCAGGAGACAGCTATATCAGGCTCCTGTCAGCATGTACTTCTTGGCATACACAATAGTGCCTGGGTTTAGTAACTGTATATAGGATGAATTCCCAGGTGGGACAGTCTCTGGGTGACCTTTCCTTCAGTTTCTGCTCTATACTTTATGTCCATATTTGCTCCTGTAAGTATTTTGTTCTCCTTCTAAGAAGGACTGAAGCACCCACGCTTTGGTCTTCCTTCTTATTGAGCTTCATGTGGTCTGTGAATTATATCCTGCTTATTATGAGCTTTTGGGCTAATATCGACTTATTAGTGTGTGTATATCGTGTGTTATCTTTTTCGATTGGTTTACATCACTCAGAATGATATTTTCTAGTTCTATCAATTTGCCTAAGAATTTCATAAATTCTTTTTAATAGCTAAGTAGTACTCCATTGTGTAGATGTACCACATTTTCTGTATCCATTCCTCTGTTGAGGGACATCTGGATTCTTTCCAGCTCCTGGCTATTATAAATAAGGCTGCTGTGAACATAGTGGAGCACATGTCCACCTTGCTGAAAGCAATCCACAAATTTAATGTAATCCCGATCAAAATTACAACTCAATTCTTCACAGAGTTAGCAAGAGCAATTTGCAAATTCATTTGGAAGAACAAAAAAAAAAAAAAAAAAAAAAAAAAAAAACAGGATTTCGAAAACTATTCCCAACAATAAAAGAACTTCTGGGCCAATCACTATCCCTGACCTCAAGCTATATTACAGAGCAAGAGTGGTAAAAACAACATGGTATTTGTACAGAGACAGGCAGGAAGATCAATGGAATAGAATTGAAGACACAGAAATAAATTCACACACCTATGGTCACTTGATCTTTAAAAAAGGACCTAAAACCATCCAGTGGATAAAAGACAGCATTTTTAACAAGTGGTGCTGGTTATACTGGTTGTCAGCATGTAGAAGAATGCAAATAGACCCATTCTTATCTCCTTGTACAAAGCTCAAGTCCAAGTAGATCAAGAACCTGCAAGTAAAACAAGATTGACTGAAACTTATAGAGGAGAAAGTAGTGAAAAGCCTAGAACATAAGGCACAGAGGAAAATTTCCTGAACAGAACACCAATGGCTTGTGCTATAAGATCAAGAATAGATGAATGGAACCTCATAAAATTGCAAAGCTTCTGTAAGACAAAAGACACCGTCAATAGGACAAAATGGCAACCAACAGATTGGGAAAAGATCTTCACCAATCCTAAATCTGACAAAAGGCTAATATCCAATATATACAAAGAACTCAAAAAGATAAGACACCAGAGAACCAAATAACACATTAAAAAAGGGGTACAGAGATAATCAAAGAA
Source organism: Montemys delectorum (assembly GCA_019843815.1). Classification (NCBI taxonomy): domain Eukaryota; kingdom Metazoa; phylum Chordata; class Mammalia; order Rodentia; family Muridae; genus Montemys; species Montemys delectorum. Next base: position 6,884 of record JADRCD010203825.1, read on the forward strand.
TTCTCAACTAAGGAATACTGAATAGCCGAGAAGCACCTCAAGAAATGTTCAACATCCTTAGTCATCAGGGAAATGCAAATAAATCAACCCTGAGATTCCATCTCATACCAGTCAGAATGGCTAAAATAAAAATGTCAAGTGACAACAGATGCTGGTGAGGATGTGGAGAAAGAGGAACATTCTGCCACTTCTGATGGGAATGCAAGCTGTTACAAACCCTCTGGAAGTCAGTTTGATGGTTACTTAGAAAATTGGACATAGTACTACCTGAGGACCCAGCTATACCACTTCTGGGCATATACCCAGAAGATGCTCCAACATGTAATAAGGACACATGCTCCACTATGTTCAAATGAGCAATTTTGAGATTTGTTTGATTGGTATTCCTCACATTATGTTGTCATGTGTCATTAAGAAAACATACTCTGTTGTTCTTTAGAGAATCATCAGCAGTCTACTCTCTAGTGAATGTAGGCTGCATTGCCAACCTGGGGTTAGTAAAGCTCTGTGAAATAGGACTGAATAAGATGCGTGGTCCTCAGGGAACTCACTGTTTAGCACCTGATTACTGACTACAGCAATTTACAGAGCTGACTTCTTAGTCAAGAAAATGAAAGAAAATTCTGTTTATAGGAAAGTAAGTTTGCTATGGTTACAGACTAAAAATCAAAGCTTTGCTTTGCTACAATATAATCAAGTTTAGTGCAAGGAGTAATTTGGCGTATACCTGTGGGACTTTGGATCACATTTGCACCTTTGCAAAAATTTAAGCTTTAAGCTATCTGTTTACCTTCAGTCTTCTTCAACCATGTGTTCCCTCACTTCACAGTTTAGATGCGTTGTCAGGCTAGTAGACTGGCGGATGCTTCAGTAGGGCACCTCCTTTCTCCCAATCCCATTCTTTCCTCTTTCCTCCTCTTTTCTACTTCCTTCCTCTTTGACTGCTTAACATTTTTTACATTTCTTCTTTGCGTATTTGTGTGCCAGTGTACACATGTATCTAAATACAGTGACCCATGAGGGAAGGTAGAGGCTATGGACTGACACTCAGTGTTCTTCTCTGTCTCCTTTTCCCTTTATCGTTGTTGTCATCATCTCCACCACCACCACCACAATTTTGAAATATCATATCTCGCTAAACCTACGATTTACTGACACAACCAGGCTGGCTGGCCAAAGAACCCATGGGAAATGCCCATCTCAATGCCCAAGTGCTACAGTTACAGCTGTGCACCACTATGCCCACTTTTTATGTGGCTGCTGGAAATGGAAATCAAGTATTTCTAAGCACAGCTGTCCCTTTAACATCTGTTTTTATATACAGGGATAAGGAAGTGTATTAACTTTGTCAAGGAAATATTGACAAGGACAACAAGGCGTGCAAAAGAGAGTAGATGAAGCTTATATTTTTTTAATTAGATATTTTCTTTATTTACATTTCAAATGATATACCCTTTCCTGGTTTCCCCTCCAAAAAAAATGTATTCCCTTCCCCCTCCCCCTGCTCAATAGCCCACCCTCTCCTACTTCCTGAACCTGGCATTCCCCTATACTGTGGCATAGAGCCTTCACAGGACCAAGGGCCTCTCCTCCCACTGATGACCCACTAGGCCATCCTCTGCTACATATGCAGCAGGAGTCTTAAGCCCCACCATATGTACTCTTTGTTTGATGGTTTAGTCCTTAGGCGCTCTGGGGGGTACTAGTTAGTTCACATTGTTGTTCGTCCTAAGGGGTTGCAAACCCCTTCAGCTCCTTGGGTTCTTTCTCTAGCTCCTTCACTGGGGAACAATGGATGGTTTGGGGACCAATGGAGGCTCAGTCCAATGGATGGATGTGAGCCTCTACTTCTGAATTAGTCACACAATGGCAGAGCCTCTCAGGACACAGCTATTATCAGGCTCCTGTCAGCCAGCACTTGCTGGCATTCACAATAGTGTCTGGGTTTGATGATTGAATATAGGAAGGATTCGCTAGTAGGGCAGTCTCTGAATTGTCCTTCCTTCAGTCTCTGCTCCATACTTTATCTCTACAACTCCTTCCATGGGTATTTTGCTCCCACTTCTAAGAAGAATTGGAGTATCCACACTTTGGTCTTCCTTCTTCTTGAGTTTCTTGTGGTTTGTGGATTGTATCATGGGTATTCTCAGCTTCTGGGATAATATTCACTTATAATTGAGTGCATACCATGTATGTTCTTTTGTGACTGGGTTAACTCACTCAGGATGATATTCTCCAGATCCATGAATTTCCCTAAGAATTTCATAAATTCATTGTTTTTGATAGCTGAGTAGTACACCATTGTTTAAATGTACCACATTTTCTGTATCCAGTCCTCTGTTGGATGGATATGGGTTGTTTCCAGCTTCTGGCTGTTATAAATAAGGCTGCTATGAACATAGTGGAGCATGTGTCCATATTACATGTTAGAGCATCTTCTGGGTATATGCCCAGGAGCGGTATAGCTGGGTCCTCAGGTAGTACTATATCCAAATTCCTGAGGAACCACCAAACTGATTTCCAGAGGGTTTGTACCAGCTTGCAATCCCACCAGCAATGAAGGAGTGTTCTTCTGTCTCCACAACCTCTCCAGCCCTCTTTCTCCACAAACTCACCAACATCTACTGTCACCTGAGTTTTTGATCTTAGCCATTCTGACTGGTGTGAGGTGGAATCTCAGGGTTGTTTTGATTTGCATTTCCATGATGACTAAGAATGTTGAACATTTCTTTAGGTGCTTCTCAGCTATTTGTTATTCCTCAGTTGAGAATTCTTTGTTTAACTTTGTACCCCATTTTTAAATAGGGTTATTATGGTTCTCTGGAGTCTAATTTCTTGAGTTCTTTGTATACATTGGATATTAGCCCTCTGTCACATATAGGATTGGTAAAGATCTTTTCCCAATCTGTTGCTTGCTCTTTTGTCCTATTGACAGTGTCTTTTGCCTTACAGAAGCTTTGCAATTTTATGAGGTCCCATTTGTTGTTTCTTGATCTTAGAGCATAAGCTATTGGTGTTCTATTCAGGAAAATTTCCCTGGTGTCCATGTGCTCAAGGCTCTTCTCCACTTTCTTTCCTATTAGCTTGAGTGTATCTGGTTTTATGTGGAGGTCCTTGATCCACTTGGACTTGAGCTTTGTACAAGCAGGTAGGAATGGATTGAATTACATTCTTGTACATGCTAACCACCAGTTGAGTGGGTACCATTTGTTGAAAATACTGTCTTTTTTCCAAGAAATGGTTTTAGCTCCTTTGTCAAAGATCAAGTAACCATAGGTGTGTGGATTCATTTCTGAGTCCTCTATTCTATTCCATTGATCTACCTGTCTGTACCAATACCATACAGTTTTTAATCACAATTGTTATGTAGTACATCTTAAGGTCAGAGATGGTGATTCCACCAGAAGTTCTTTTATTGTTGAGAATAGTTTTCACTATCCTAGGTTTTTTTTTTTATTCCAGATTAATTTACAAATTGCCCTTTCCAACTCTGTTAAGAATTGACTTGGAATTTTGAAGGGGATTGCATTGATTCTGTAGATTGCTTTCAGCATGATGGTCACTATTACTATATTAATCCTGTCAATCCATGAGCATGGGAGATCTTTCCATCTTCTGAGATCTTCTTCGATTTCTTTCTTCAGAGACTTGAAGTTCTTGTCTTACAGATCTTACACTTGCTTAGTTAGATTCACTCCAAGATATTTTATAATATTTGTGAATATTGTGAAGGGTGTTGTTTCCCTAATTTCTTTCTCAGCCTGTTTATCCTTTATGTAGAGGAAGGCCACTGACTTGCTTGAGTTAATTTTATGTCCAGTTACTTTGCTGAAGTTGTTTATCAGGTTTAGGCATTCTCTGGTGGAATTTTTAGGGTTATTTGTGTATACTATCATATCATCTGCAAACAATGATAATTTGACAAATTCCCTTTTGTATCCCTTTGATCTTCTATTGTCTAATTTCTCTGGCTAGGAATTCAAGTACAATATTGAATAGGTAGGGAGAGAGTGAGCAGCCTTGTCTAGTCCCTGATTTTAGTAGGATTGCTTCAAGTTTCTCTCCATTTAGTTTAATATTGGCTACTGGCTTGCTGTGTATTGCTTTTACTATGTTTAGTTATGGGTCTTGAATTCCTGATCTTTCTAAGACTTTTATCATGAAGGGTGTTGGATTTTGTCAAATACTTTCTCAGCATCTAATGAGATGATCATATGTTTTTTTTCCTTTGAGTTTGTTTATATAGTGAATTACATTGATGAATTTCCAAATATTGAACCATCCCTGCATCCCTGGGATGAAGCCTACTTGATCATGATGGATGATCATTTTGATGTGTTCTTGGATTCAGTTTTTGAGAATTTTATTGAGTATTTTTGCATCGATATTCATAAGTGAAATTGGTCAGAAGTTTTCTTTCTTAGTTAGGTCTTTGTGTGGTTTAGGTATCAAAGTAATTGTGGCTTCATAGAACGAATTGGGTAGAGTACCTTCTGTTTCTATTTCTATTTTGTGGAATAGTTTGAGGAGTATAGGTATTAGGTCTTCTTTGAAGGTCTGATAAAACTCTGCACTAAACCCATGTGGTCCAGGGCTTTTTTTGGTTGGGAGACTATTAATGACTGTTTCTATTTCGTTAGGGCTTATGGGACTCTAATTTATCTGATCTTGATTTAACTTTGGTACTGTCTAGAAACTTGTTCATTTCATCCAGGTTTTCCAGTTTTGTAGAGTGCAGGTTTTTGTAGTAGGATCTCATAATTTTTTGGTCTCCTCAGTTTCAGTTGTTATGTCTCCCTTTTCATTTCTCATTTTGTTAATTAGGATACTGTCTCTGTACCCTCTAGTAAGTCTAGCTAAGAGTTTATCTAGCCTGTTGATTTTCTCAAAGAACAGCTTCTGGTTTGGTTGATTCTTTGTATAATTCTTTTTGTTTCCACTTGGTTGATTTCAACTCTGAGTTTGATTATTTCCTCCAGTCTACTCCTCAAGTAAATTTGCTTCTTTTTGTTTTAGAGCTTTCAGATGTGTTATTAAACTGCTAGTGTATGCTCTCTCCAGTTTTTTTGGAGGCACTCACAGCTATGAGTTTCCTCTTAAGACTGTTTTCATTGTGTCCCACAAGATTTGGTATGTTGTGGGCTTCATTTTTATTAAACTCTAAAAAGTCTTTAATTTCTTTATTTCTTCCTTGAATCAGTGAGTAGAGTGTTGCTAAGCTTCCACGTGTATGTGGGCTTTCTATTGTTTATGTTCTTATTGAGGACCAGTCTTAGTCTGTGGTGATCTGATAGGACACAAGGAATTATTTCAATCTTCTTGTATCTGTTGAGGTTTGTTTGTGACCGATTATGTGGTCAGTTTTGGAGAAGGTATCATGAGGTGCTGAGAAGAAGGTATATCCTGTTGCATTAGGATAAAATGTTTTATAGATATCTGTTAAATCCATTTGTTTCATAACTTCTGTTAGTTTCACTGTCTCTGTTTAGTTTTTGTTTCTATGATCTGCCCATTGCAGAGAGTGGGGTGTTGAAGTCTCCTACTATTATTGTGTGTGGTAGAATGTGTGCTTTGATCTTTAGTAAAGTTTCTTTTATGAATGTAGATGCCCTTGCACTTGGAGCATAGAGGTTCAGAATTGAGAGTTCATCATGGTAGATTTTACCTTTGATGAATATGAAGTGTCCCTCTTTATCGTTTTTGATCACTTTATTTTGAAAGTCGATTTTATTGATATTAGAATGGCTAGTCCAGCTTCTTTCTTGGAATCATTGGTTTGGAAAATTGTTTTCTAACCTTTTACTCTGAGTAGTGTCTATCTTTGTCACTGAGGGGGGTTTCTTGTATGCGACAAAATGTTGGGTCCTGTTTACATAGCCAGTCTGTTAGTCTTTGTCTTTTTATTGAGGAATTGATTCCATTGATATTAATTGATATTAAGGAAAAGTAATTGGTGAGTCCTGTTATTTTTGTTGTTAGAGTTGGGATTCTGTTCATGTAGCTATCTTCTTTTAGTTTTGTTGAACGATTATTTTCTTGTTTTTTCTAGGATACAGTTTCCCTCCTTGTGCTGGAATTTTCTGTTTATTATCCTTTGAAGGGCTGGATTTGTGGAAAGATATCGTGGAAATTTGGTTTCTTCATGGAATACTTTGGTTTCTCCATCTATGATAATTGAGAATTTTGCTGGGAATAATAGGCTAGGCTGGTATTTATGTTCTTTTAGGGTCTGTATGACATCTGCCCAGGATCTTCTAGCTTTCATAGTCTCTGGTAAGAAGTCTGGTGTAATTCTGATAGGTTTGTCTTTTTATGTTACTTGACCTTTTTCCCTTACTGCTTTTAATATTCTTTTTTGTTTTGTGCATGTGGTGTTTTGATTATTATGTGGCGGGAGGAATTTCTTTTCTGGCCCAGTCTATTTGGAGTTCTGTAGGCTTCTTGTATGTTCATGGGCATCCCTTTCTTTAGGTTAGGGAAGTTTTCTTCTATAATTTTGTTGAAAATATTTACTGGCCCTTTAAGATGGAAATCTTCACTCTCTTCTATACTTATTATCCTTAGGTTTGGTCTTCTCATTGTGTCCTGGATTTCCTGGATGTTTTGGGTTAGGAGTTTTTTGTATTTTGTGTTTTCTCTGACTGTTGTGTCAATGTTTTCTATTTTATCTTCGGCTCCTGAGATTCTCACTCTTATGTCTTGTATTGTGTGGCGATGCTTGCATCTATGGCTCCTGACTTTTTTCCTAGGTTTGCTAACTCCAGAGTTGTCTCTCTTTGTGATTTCTTAATTGTTTATACTTCCATTTTTAGATCCTGGATGGTTTTGTTTGATTCCTTCACCTGTTTGGTTGTGTTTCCCTGTGATTCTTTAAGGGATTTTTGTGTTTCCTCTTTAAGGGCTTGTACCAGTTTACCTGTGTTTTCCTGTATATCTTTAAGGGAGTTGTTTATGTCCTTCTTAAATTAGTCTATCAGCATCATGAGATATGGTTTTAGGTCTGAATCTTGCTTTTCCGGGACTTGCTTTGGTGAGAGTCCTGGGTTCTGGTGATGACAAGTAGTCTTGGTTTCTGTTTTTTAAGTTTTTTGCATTTACCTTTCTCCATCTGTTAATCTCTGGTGTTAGATGTTCTCGCTGTCTCTGGCTAGAGCTTGTTCCTCCTGTGGGTCTGTAAGCCTGTGTCAGCACTACTGGGAGTTCAGCTCTCTCCTGATAAGACCCATGCACAGAGGGCTGTGGATCAGCCGTCTCTCCTTGGTGCAGATGGATGTAGGAAGGAACCTGTTCCAGCTGCTCTGCTGCTTCTGTTGCCTGTGCCTCCTGGCTAGTCCCCCCTTAGAAAGTTACCAGAGAGAAAATGATGATCTTGCCTGAGTCCCAGGTTCAGAGCACTCCCTGGAGACAAGCTCTCCACTTTTGGGAAAGGTATACAGAGAACACTTATGATAATTTGTAAGTTGAAGGCAAAAGCAAACTATTTAGTCCTATAACTTTTCTTCTAGGCTTTGATGCTTTGTATCCTTAAGCTTGAGCCATCATTAATGGCAATAATGAGGAAACAACTAAATTCATTTTTCTAGCTTCTGTGAAATGATGTGCTAAGGATGAGAAGCAAGGACGCTTTGGGGGAGAAAGGGATATGAGAGATGAACCTAGAATAAACTGTAGACTTTATCTATGTGGGAAGAAATGTCAAGGACTTTTTATGTATCATAAGCAAAAATGAGAAACTATGATGAAATATAGGGCATTTCAGGGAACACTTTAGATGTGAGAGTTGAGGGTCTTACTAAAAGGAGTAAATGCATCATCTCTAAATAAGAGAGGGGAAGAGGTTACAGGGGAGGGCGTTTCCAGCAAGGAGGCCCATTGGTGTGTTCTGGATGTATGGAGAAAAGCAATGAGAGGCTGATTAGCTCAGCCTGATAGAGTTAACCGAGGCCTATGAGTTCTTCACATATACCCTGCTTCTGGCATGGCCCTTGGTCTTGAGGTAGTGAAAAGCATCTAATGTTCAGAAGGTATTGCTTATTGAGAAAAACCTATCTCTAAAACCCCTTGCCTCCATCTGCACCCTTGTCATTCCTGGTACCAAAAGCCCGATAACACATTAATATTGCTAACATTTTAGAAATGTATTTTGATTACAAAACATTTGTCATTTAAACTGGTAATAATTGATGTTCTCAAATCTCAGCATTAAGCCTTCCAAGGAGCTTTCCAGTCTTTAGATTACCTTTGACTTTATTAATATGACACCTTGGAGTCAGCTTTAAAATCCCAATATATAGTCCGTGACATATTAAGAAAGTCTAGTTTTAAAACGTCTAGAATCAAAATTACATTTTGTGAGGCACGTTCATTTCTGCTATTATGCTGTTCATGTAATTTCTGTCTACATGTGGCATAAAGTGAATAGTATTTTAAAAGATATATTTATTTTCAATTATGTGTATCTGTGGGATAACACTGAGGGAGTGTTATCTGTGTACATGAGCATAAATGGGTGCAGAGGACAGAGAGGGAGTCTGATCTCTTCTAGGAACTGGAATCACATGTGTTTATGAGATTCCTGATGTTGGTGTAAGAGACCAGATCTTTTGGCTTCAGACTCCATCTTTGAGAATCTGACCTAAGACTGAACTAGAGTTAATTAATGTACTGGCACCTACCATCAGTTTCCAGGTTATTCCCCATTTGTACCTGCAGGTTACAAGTCTGCCCCTGACACTTCACTTCCTAACAACCACCAATCAGGAGGAAAGCAGAAGTTAAGTTTAGGGTTTGGATCTCAGCACCAGCCAATTATGCTAAAGGCTTCCCAATCAGATGTGTGCCAGGCAAGATACCCCCTTCTTACTTCTATAAATGCTTGCCCGAACCTAAGCTCAGGGCTGTCCCCTCTTGTTCTACTGAGTCAGAGACTGTGGCGTGACCCAAGCTCGAGCATGAATAAAGAGACCCTAGTGCAATTGCATCAGAATTGGCTCCTTGGTAGTCTTTTGGGGTTCACGAACGCTTCCTGGCACACCAGGTTCTGGGAGCTAAATGCAGTCCTCTGGAAGAGCAGCACAGGCTCTTATCCACTTCCTCAAGATGAATAATAAGACGAGCTGTCTGAGTCCACTACACTTCTGGAATAGCCCTGCTTGATCATGAAGGGTATATTATCATTGTAAGATAAGGACCATTGCTTTTCAAGTATTCTGCCTGGAAATTCTATCTAGGAATTCACAAATGCGATTTGCCTATGACTTACTCGGCTGTTTTTTAAAACTTTCGTTATTAGAGGCCCAAGGAAAAGGCAAAATGCTTGCCGACACAACTACAAGAACCTACATTCATATTCCCAGCACACAGGTAAAAGCTGGGTGTCATGGCATCAGTCTGTAACTTCGGGGCTGATGGGTAGAGACAAATATAATGGGGACTTTCTGGGTGCTGGGTTTACCAGAATATGCTAGTTCTAGTTCTATATTCAGTGGGAGGCTCCACCTCAGATAATAGCGTGATAAAAGATGAGGAAGACACTGGATATCAATCCCTGGCCTCCACATCAGACCCACATGTACACACACATTTACCTGTACAAGCGCCTGTATGAATTTGTTCAGCTCTGTGACTTTTTCACATCCCTACCACACATATTCCTCTTGCCAGATCGTATCTCCACTATCTTGCTAAAATGAAAATATATGTCTGGGAAATGCTCATCTTTTTATAGCATCTACAGATGTGCTCTCCAACACAGATAGGGTTAATGTGCACTCATACACAGCTGGTCTGAGAGGTTTGATGTATGTAACATACACATCAAGACAAAACAGATGGCACATGTACTGCTCTTGTTTGATTTCTTTTGCTGTGATAAACATTGGCCAACAGCAATTGGAGAACTAATGGGTTCATTTGGCTTATACTTAGAGATCACAGTTCACCACTGAGATGCTCAGGGAAGAGACTCAAGCAGGAGTCCAAAGCAAAAACTGTGGAAGAATGAATGTTACTTGCCGACTTCCTTTCTGGCCTACTCACTGGTGTAGTCACTGACTCATGCTTAGTTAATTTTCTTATACATCAGAGGGTCACCTGCTCAGGGCTGGTCCCCTCTTTGGGCTGGATCCTCTTCTATCATTAAACAATCAAGAAAATCCCTACGTGTCTACAGGCCATCACCTAGACAATTCCTCAACAGAGGCTTTCCCCAAAGATGTCTAAGTTATGTCAAGTTGGAAATTAAGGTTAACTAAGACATGCAGTATTTTCATAGTAACTACAGTGTTTGAATGATATTTGGATATAGCCACTTTAAAAAATCTAATTATTAGAACTAAAATATTATTATAATTGAGCATGTTAGTAGATTTTAGTTTTTGCCTGGGTTTGAGAGTAATCTTTTCCTATGGTTATTTCTTTCCAGTCTTATTGAGGTATGATTGATTAAAAAAATTGCTTGTATTTAAGTGTAATGTATAACATGTGTCTACGTTTAAATTATTGCCATAGTCAAGGGAATTAGAATACCCATCATCTCATGAAGCTTTCTTTTGTTGATGATGGCACTACGCATCCTTACAATCTATTCTGAGCAAATTTGAAGTGTGTGATATGCTATTGTTAACTATGACCATAACACTATACATTTGCAGAACCTATTCATCATATTGTTAAATGTTTATGCCCACTGACAAATACCACTCATTTTCTATACTCTGACTCCTGTTCCCATGAGGTGAATAATTTACATCCCACATGCAAAGAAATCATTCAGTATTGCATTTCTCTGCCTGGCTTATTTCATTCAGCACACTGCTGTCTATGTTTATCCATGATGTTGCAAATGACAGGATTCCCTTCTTTTGTAAGGCTTGAAGAGTGTATAGCTAGGTAAGAGTCATAAATTTTAATTCCTTTAGCTATTGTATTTTTACTTCAAAGTGCTCAGTATTGAACCTAATGATTCACAAATCCTGAGCCAGCATTTCACACTGTTCCAGCCCTTCAGTCTTTGTTGGATCCACCCTAAAACCTCTTTGTGTGTGTCTGTAAATGCAGGTGCATACATGCTACAATCCTAGGGTAGAGGTCAGAGGACCACCATGGTGACAGTTCTCTATTTCCACCTCATTTGAGATATGATCTCTTGTCTATAATATTAGCTTATGAGATTTCCCTGTCTCTGTTTCTCATTTTGCCCCCTAATTACAGGAGTTGTACATGTACACTACAGAATCCAAGTTTACGTGGGTTCTGGGGATCTGTCCACTGGTCTTCATGCTTCCTTGGCAAGTCTTTTACTTGCGGAGCTATTTCTCCATCCCTGAATTCATTTCCAAAGATGACTTTCAGTTTTGCCTTCTTCACATTCCCTAGGTTTGTGTTTCTTGGTTTACTTTCCTCTGAAGAAGACCTGTCACCTGGTAATGATGCACCTAAATACTGTAGCCATCATTTCTGCCTTTATTCTTGGCTAAGGCACGTTTCTAGTCCCATAATTTGTTACTTCATTTCACTGAACTTCAGAGTTGGTTGTCTGTAATAGGACAACGTGAGTTTGTTTTTACAGAGCTACTGTGCACATTGAGCAGCTTAGTCTGTAGGCAAGAGTTTAAACGGTGTGTGTAGCATGTTACTCAAGGCAGATATCACATGTACTGGCTGGTTATCTGTGTCAATTTGACACAAGCTAGAGTCATCAAGAGAGGAAGGAGCCTCCGTTGAGGAAATGCCTCCATGAGACCCAGCTGTAAGGCATTTTCTCTATTAGTGATCAGTGGGGGTATGTTCAGGCCATGTGGGTAGTGTCATCCCTGGGCTAGAAGTTCTAGGTTCCATAAGAAAGCAGGCTTACAGAAACTAGAAACAACCCAGATATCCACGAACCAAAGAAAGGATTCAGAAAATTTGTTACATTTACAAAATTGAATACTATTCAGCTATTCAAAACAAGGACATCATGAATTTTGCAGGCAAATGGATGGAACTAGAAAATATCATCCTGAGTGAGGTAACCCAGTCACAGAAAGACAGGCACGGTATATATTCACTGATAAGTGTATATTAGCCTCAAAGTACAGAATACTCATGATACACCTCACAGACCCAAAGAAGTTAAACAAGAAGGAAGGCCCAAGCAAGGATGCTTGAATCACACTTAGCATGGGAAACAAAAGCATCTGAAAAGGCAGAGGGAGGGAGATAACTGGGTAGGAGCAGATGTGGAGAGAGACAGCAGAGGGGCCAGGTAGGCCAGGAGAATGAAGGGAAATCTGCAGACCCTGGAGGTGGGGACGGGGAGAATCTCTAGGAAGTCCCAGAGACCTGAGATAGGGGAAGCTCCCAGGAGTCAATGCTAGTGACCTTAGAGATGCCTAAGCGTAGGAACATGGAACTTGAAGAGGCTACCTCTTGTAGCCAGGCAGAACCCACCAGTGGAAGTATTGATACACCAGCCCACCCACACAATTATAACTCAAAGTTTGTCCTGTCTAAAAAAAAAATGGATGCAGGGATGGAGCAGAGACCAAAGAAAAGGCCAACCAATAACTGGTTCATCTCAAAACCTATCCCATGAACATGCACCAATCTCTGACATTATTAATGGCACTCTGTTGTACTTGCAGACAGAAGTCTAGGATAACTGTCCTCGAAGAGGTTCCACCCAGCAGTGGACTGAAGCAGAAGCAGATACCTGCATCCAAACATTAGACAAAGGTTGGGGACATTTATGGAAGAGTTGGGAGAGGATTCACGCCCTGAAGTAGACTGGAACAGAAATAGCAAGAGAATCAAACTTGGATCCCTGGGAGCTCTCAGAATCTAAGTCACTAAACAAAGAACATAGATAGGCTGGAATGAGGTTTCCCCACCACCTCCTTTGGCACATATGTAGCAGACAGGCAGTTCAGTCTTCATTGGGTGCCCTGACTAGCCTCCGTGAGAAAGGATGTACCAAATCTGGTAGAAACTTGATGTTTCTGGGTGGGAGAGTACCCAGGAGGTCCCAACCTATCAGAGGACAAATGGGGGAAAGTAAGGGAGGGACCACAAGGGTAAGCAGTGTTTGAGAAAAAGAAAGGAAAGGAAAGCAGGCTGAAAAAACTGTGAAGCAAGCTAGTAAGCCGCATCCTCCATGGCCTCTGCATCTGCTGTGGCTCCTGTCCTGAGTCTGATGAATGGCAATGTGGAAATATAAGCCAAGTAAATCCTTTCCTCCCCAACTTGATTTTTGGTCATGGTGTTTCATGGAAGCAATAGAAGCCCTAAGACACCCACTCTTATTATACTATACTCTTGCATAGGTTTGGACAGAGACTTTTGTCCTCATCAACTATCCCATGATCTTTTGATGCACAGAGTTGATGCTGACCTGGAGGTTTTATTTTTCTCTTGAAAGCTGCCTTCCTTCTCTGTTCTAACACTGTATGCAGACCTTTTCCTTAGGCCTAAAATTAAATATGTCATCAGATAAGGACAGGCAGGTTTAAATCTGCTGTAATTAATTTTTATCTGTCATTAAACATGTCCTTTAATTTGTAGTCAAATTAAAGTTAGATGAGATCTTCTTGTCTTCTTTTTGCATTTTTGCTATTCTATCTGATAAGGTCATTCTTTTTAGGCTTCTTTTAAGACTTATCTTAGATCAACTAGCATTGTCTACTGAATTTTGTTTGTGTCAGTATTTTCTATCGGTTTAGAAGTTTTAGATGAAATTTCATATTTTGTTTATTTTGGGGTCCCAAATCCCATTGTATTCAAAAGTACAAATGTTTACAATCATATTTTCAACTAGCAGAAATTTTTCTGTCCTCATACAATACATTTTAAACCTTCTCCTTTTATTTAGTAGAGAAATGTTCTCATGTATATTTGCAAGTATAGATTATAGAGACATTTTACACTTTTGCCTACTCTTTATTTAGATTTATTTGACTTGCATCTTATTTATGCATTTACTTTTGTATGATATTTAGTGCGATTACTCTTTATTCTTTATTTAGAATATTCATTTAACATCCACTAATGAATATGTGTTCTTTATGTGTGTGCATACACATATACATACAGAAAAAGAAAGTGGGAGTGAAAGAGAGAGAGAGAGAGAGAGAGAGAGAGAGAGAGAGAGAGAGAGAGA
>JADRCD010203825.1:21030-40421 GCA_019843815.1 Montemys delectorum
AGAGAGAGAGAGAGAGAGAGAGAGAGAGAGAGAGAGAGAGAGAGAGAGAGAGAGAGAGAGAGACTGGTTTGTTCCTTTGCTTTGTTTTTTTTTTAAACAGGTCTTGCAGTGTAGTCTAGGATGGCCTCAAACTCACTTTGTACTTCCAGCTGTCTGCCTCATTCTTCTGAATGCTAAGGTTAAAGATGTGTGCTAATACAGCTAAGTTTTGGAAATCTTTTCTGTCTGATCAATTTGATCACCTTCTAATTCTTGACTAATGTTAGACTTTTCCTTTGTTTCTCCTTACAGACAGACATTCCTGGTTGGAGAATGATTGGAAAAATATTTGGAATGCTTGGAAATATTGAGGTGGTAGAAGAAACTCTAGGGGTGATCTTATCTGAAGGCCTGTTTTATTTATTTTTACTTTATGTGTATGAATATTTTGCCTACGTATCTGTTAGATCCCCTAGATCCAGGGTTACAGATGTTGGGTGTGAGCCAGTATGCAGATGCTGGGAATCAAGCCTTAGCTTCGCTGACAGAGCAATGTGTAGTTTTGACCATTGAGGTGGCTCTCTAACACCTGAAAACTCTGCTGCATTTGATCATGTTTTAGTTTGTTTTCTGTTAAAACAAACTATCCGAGACTGGACTATGTATAATAGTAAGAATTTAACTTGGACCGAAGGTTTAGAAGGCCAAATTTCAAGAAAGTGGCATTTGTTAGAATATCACACCGCTTTTACTCACAACAGAAAGAGGAACTATGGGCAGGAAAGATGGCTCAGCAGATAAGAGTGTTTGTTGCTCAATCATTGAGTGTAGAATTCAGATCATAAATGGTAAAATGGGTATCTTACCTCTAGCCCCAGTTCTAAAGTAGGTAGAACCAGGAGCATTTCTAGGGTTTGCTGGCATCCAGTCCAGCTGAGATGTTAGCTTTAGTTTCAAGAAGAGATCTGCATTGAAGAACTAACTAGACAGAGAAGGAAGAGAAAGCAGATAACTTCTGGCCTCTTTATGTACACTCATACCTACATATGCACACACACACACGCACACACACACACACACACACACACACACTTAAACAAATATTTCAAAATCAAACTATTTTAAACAAGATGAAATGCAAGGAAGACACAATTCTCAAAGGGGGTCTCACTCTCTATAACCCACTCGTATGAGACAATTACAACCCTCCCTAAGGAATCTAATTGCTGCCTACAAGTTCTGACCACCTACCAACAGCAGGTGGTAATTAAATTTTAATATTAGCTTTGAGAAATAGACTGTATCCAAAACACAGCAAACAAGTTAAAGAAAAAAATGGGTTGGAGGTAGAGAAGGGTGAGAGGGAAAAGAAGGAAAGAAGAAAACAAAGAATGTGTTCTCTGTGGATATAGACTGTGGTAGGCTTTCCATGTTCCAATTGATGGTCCCGTGTGTGTGCATATACTGGCAGAACTAATTGGATTTAGTGAATTATCAAGCAGACTATGTATAAAGTTAGGAGGGAGCATTTGGGGAGGCACAGTGGGTTAGAGGTGAAAAATGGGGAGTGGATATGACCATAGTTCACTGTACATATGAATGAAACTAATAAAAATTACTACCTATCTCCTGAGAGGTCGGAGCCTGAACAATACAGATGTGAATGCTTGCAGCCAACCATCAAACTGAACATGGGGACCCCAAAGAAGGAGTTAGAGAAAGGACTGAAGCACCTAAAGGGGTTTGCAACCCCACAGGAAGAACAACAATATCAACCAACCAGACCGCCTAGAGCTCCCAAGGACTAAACCACCAACCAAAGAGTACACATGGAGGGACCCATGGCTCCAGCTGCCTATGAAGCAGAGAATGGCCTTGTCTGGCATCAATGGGAAGGGAGGCCCTTGGTCCTTGAAGGCTCCATGCCCCATCACAGGGGGAATGCTAGGTCGGTGAGGCAGGAGTGGGTGGGGGAGCACCCTCGTAGAACCAGAGGGGAGGGTGACGGAATAGGGATTTGCTGAGAGGAAACAGGGAAGGGGGATAACATTTGAAATGTAAATAAAATAACCACTGAAAATTATTAGTGTGGAAGAGAATGAGAAGGGAGGCCTTTCTGTGGACTGTAGCTTTAACAATGAGCGGCTGTAGAGTGATGGCCTCCGAAGAGTCGGGGTGTGAATTAAAGGCAGGGCCACACAACGAGAGTTGGCCCCGGGTCAAGGAGTTTGGTTTGCTGTATGTTGGATTTATGTCCCCATTTTTAAAAGTGACCTGCCAGGTTTGAGGCTTTCTGTGGCAAGGGTCACATTCTATCTGGCTTTCTCTAAGACTCACGTTATGGAAATAAATCCCCCGTGGGTTAGCTTTGGATCTTCAGCACCCTGTCAGGACCTCGGGTTGTAAGAAAAATGTCCAGCTCACACGAAGCTCCGTTGCTCTCTGCTTGGGTCAGTGTGAATAGTAAGGTCACAGGCTTGTAAGATATTCTGCTGGAAGTCTCAATTTTATTCCCTGGGTGTTGGAACTAATACAAATTTTCAACGTGTTTTAAAGATTTGTATTTTTCCCTTCGTTTGTGTTTCTCTGTGGCAACCATGTATATGAATTACCTCATCGGGCCAATAGAAGGCATTGGGTGTCCTGAAGCTTTAGTTACATGTAGTTATGAACTGCTCACTGTGGGCACTAGAAATGAATTTGGTTCTGCTGGAAGATCATCAAATGCTCTCAACTTCTGAGCTTCCTTTTAATCCCCAAATTTTCAACAAGTCTTTGGCCACTCCACTCTGAATTTGAGGGAATAAATTTAAATAGAGGAATTAGACTGAAAGTTTATTATAAACCATTACACAATAATCGATGTACTAAGAATTCAACAGAAAATATCAGTCTACCAATTTTCCAGTGCTTAAATTCTGCTCTAGAGTTAACTTGCTTTAGCAGTACATGGGAATTGGTACATACATGAGTGTTTTGCCTTGGCTAAGAGATTTTAATCAAGCAGATTTGCTATAGGGCCTGGAAATATGCATTATGTTGGGGGGGTACACATTCATGTAGGTGTGAATGTACATGTGTTCATGCGAAAATCAATGGCTAACTCAGATGCCCCAGGAGCCACACCTGTTTGTTTTTGAAATTCTATCTTCCTCTGTCCCTCCCTCCTCCCCCCTCCCTGTCTTTCTCAGACCTGGAACTTCTGGATTCTACTAAGTGGTTGGCAAGTTCCAGGTATCTGTCCGTCTGCCTCCCCAGTGCTGAGTTTACAGTGTCCCAGCTGATCCAGCATTTTGTTTGGGTGCTGGAGCCTGAGCTCAGATATTAAACTCAGGTCCTCATGCTGGGGTGACAAGCTCTTTAGTAACAGCTCTCTCCTCAAAATAGTATCTATTGTAAGCCTTGTTCTAGGCATGCCTTATGGACAGTACAGTTTTTGAGCCACTGCCTTAGTCTAAAGAGTCTAACCCTTTTTGTAAGTGTACGATTATTATTTTTATAGTGCCGGAGGAGTGTTTTTTTACTTTAGGTTCTCGTCACATCCCAACTCCTTAAAATAACAGAGTTCATTTTACTCCCTTTTTGTAAAATAAATTTTCAATGACTTTTTTTTTCTCTTCTTCTTCTAGGGTTTCACACACTTTGTGCACATAGTGTGGCCGCCAGACATGATGGCAGCAGCAGCTGTAGGGTTGAGCGGGGTTGAGTAGGGCATGCTTCAACAGGGCTTTAGGAATCCTGTGCGGATCTGTTGCTAACAGTCTAAGATACGGAGGAACTAATTTCATCACATGTTGCAATTCTGTGGGGACCGTCTATGGTGGCTTTGAGGAGGCCAGGGGAAATTGATGAGGAAGAAGGAGCAGGGACAGCTGGAAGTCAGCAAGGGCTTTTGTGAGCAAGACGGTCCACACCAGGACAGAAGGCTTTGTAGAATCTGCTAAACAAGAATGCTTTCTCTGTACATGCATTTTAAGAGTCAGAACAGTTTCAAAACTTTTGCTCCTGACTTTGTGGTCTGGAGTGACAAGCCCAGAGACGCCAATTGCAAAAGATTGAGTTGACATAGTCTCGTATAATTTGGAGCTTGGCTATTTAGATTAATACATAATTCAAATGTTCTGATGAGAATTGTTCACACATCCGAGGTAGTATGAGAGTCTACAGAAGGGAAGTCACTTACACACTGCTTTTTAAACCTAGGAACTCTGCCCTCCAGCTGAGAAGCATCTGGGTTTCCCTACACACTGCCAATTCTACAAGCTAGAGCAACCTGAGAAGAGAAATTAGATGCGAATTTCTGACAGATCTCTTGAGTTCTGTGTGGCTACTAAAAGGACACTTGTGACTGATCTGTTACATGCTAGAATGAGGGAATGCAGAGCTATTATCAGGGCTAAAATGTGAGACTCAATAAGAGGAACCCCCTGCCCCTTCTATTCTCCTCTTTTAGACATCTGCTAAAATTTACAGCTTTTCTGCCCTGGAGTGTTTTTTCTTAAGCTCTAATAAAATTGTACTCAGGTTGCAGTTTGAGTCTATTCCTAAACTGTTTTATTATTATTATTATTATTATTATTATTATTATTATTATTATTATTCCTAAGACTAATAATTCCAAGAATAGACCCTGACGTCTCTGATATTGTCTAGTAATTTTCTGGGAGCAAGAGAGAGGATTTTGGTCCCCTGTGTTAATCTTTCTACCAGACTGCAACCTGATAACACCAATATACGTCACTCCATACTCTGAATCACCAAAGTAAAATTGCCAAGACCTCTAGGTAACTCTGTGCTAACTAATCAATGGTGCCAGGGCACTGAATGGTCCCTGTGATTGTGTAAACTTCAGGCATTCAGTCGAGATTACTACTCTCTTAGGAACTCTAAATCTCATTGCATCTTCTTTTTTGTAGTTTCTTCCACCTCTCATTCTGTGTGTAAGCACAACTTGAGCCTCAAGGAAGAAAAGATTTGGAAGGTTGAAGGGCTTAGAATTCATTTTAAGATGAAGCAAGTCATCAAGTAGATCTTGTAGGTAGATTATTACGCTCTGAATAACACAAGAATTTAAAGCGTTTAAATTACATAGAGTGTGTATCTATGGTTGGTAAAAATGCTGTTCTTGCATGAAATATGTCAAAGGCAGCTGCGCAAACAGCATGTTGACTTTTGCTCATAGTTTTAAAATCCATCAAGTTCTAGCACACAAAGCATGCACAAGCTCGAGTGTATAAGTGTGCTCACACACAAACATTCACCCACTCTGTGATCTGGGATGCTGTGTTAGTTTCCTATGCTACATAATAAATTACCAAAAAAAAAAAATTAGCGGCTTTACAACAACTTTAATCTGTTATCTGGCATTAGTTTATTATCGTAAACCTGACATGCTTTAATTGGATTTTCTGCTCAGTGCTTCACTGCTGAAATCAAAATGTCAGATGACTACATTCTCATCTGAAGGCACAGATAGCAAAGCCCACTTCCTAGCATTCACAGCACTGGTAGAATTCCTTCTCTTGGAGTTTTATGAGCATGATCTTAGTCAGAGTTGTTGGTTAGGGCCCACTCCGCTCCTGTCATCAGCGCCACAGGTAGCTATGATTAGTCCTTCTGTATGCTTTCTGTATCATAGCACGTTACTTGTTCAAGGCTAGACCTAGAGGCTTATGTGGTTAGGTCAGGCTTACCCAAAAGTAAGTGATGTCGTTAGATCTATATAATGCCTTTATTTTCACCATGTAATATAACTCAGTCTTGAGAAGTTTTACTTAAACATCATCTTAAACACAGACTGTCTAGGATCCTGGAGCATATTAGGTGAGGGACATATATCAGGTCAAGATTTGGAGAATCATTTAGAACTTTGCCTGCGGCAAACTTCTTGCCATTTTTGTCCTGTCCTCATTTTTTACACACTGATTTGTGACTTTTATATGGTCAAAACTACTATTCTATGTTTGCTCATGGCCTTGAGTTTCAGGCTCACCTCTTCTAGTTTGTCTTGGCCTCCATGACCCATGAACTTATTTGTTGTCTTGCATTTTGTGAACTGCTCTGCTAAAATAATCTCAACCCTGGCAACTGGCTCTACCTGAAGATGTTCACTGGCTGTGAACAGAGATTACAGATATGTGTGTTGGCACCTGGGAATTACTATACAAACCACCCAAACACAAATCTCAGTCAAATCAGGATGGTTTATTGAATGCCACACCCCAAGACTTATGGATCAGGGACATGTTCCTGGCTTGGGAGCTGAACCATGACATTGAGCTAGGCTCCTACAGGGTATTTAGGCCCCAAGTCTTCAGACACCTGTGTCAAGTTATTCTACCCATTAGGATTTAGAGATAAGGGCTTTACTTAGGAATGTGATTTTGTTGTACACATATCCTGCTGTGTTGGCTGGGGTATTCAGCTCTGGCAGGGGATTTGCTTTGTCTAACATTCCTGTCTTAACTTCCCAAGCAGGGTGTCAGGTACCCCTGGACACGTCACTGCCAAGTAGGATATAAGTTCTTAGAAAGGTCTTGAGAAGTTAAACTTTACTCAACCCCTACTCAGGATGGAAGTCTTGTTCCAAATAATTTCTCATATTGGTGCACATGTCTCTTATGTTGGGGTCCATCTCAGGGGTAGCTTATAAAAGCAAATACCATTAGAGATTATATATAGGTACTGGAAGTGCTGTTGGGTCATTCATTCTGGTCCAAGCCTATAGTGGATAACTATACAAAATAATTCTACTGACTTCTATTGTGATTGGTTTCCAAGGACACAGAACATAACAATATGTAATCTACTTGGGCATGAGAAAGTTTCCTAGTAACAACAGAAACAACAGATAAGAAGTTTTCTTATAATATTTGTAAAAGCACAAAATGACAAGCTACCCAGGTAACAGTTACCTAGACCTTAACATTTTAAGAAAAGTGTTAGACCTTTCCCGTGTGCAATATCTATGACTTACAAGAGAGAGGGGAAATGGATGTGGCAGTACTTGCACATAAGCTGCCCTCTTATACCTTTTACACTTGATTGGGTGGCTAGACTCAGTAACAAAAGTAAAGAAAACAGTAATCAGAAACCCTCTAACTGTTAAGTCCTGTGATTGCAGGATCCCTAGTAGGTATGAAATGGTCTTTCTGAGATAGAGACAGTGTGCCTTCTTGTCATTCGTCTTCAAGTGCTACATGGGATTCACAAATCCGTCTTTCTAGAGTCTCTTACTGTAACTCAGAATGCATTTCTTCATGGAAAGCAGGCTTAATGTTATTTAGGTATCAAGAACTCTTAAATGAAGAAACAGCTTGTTGTGTGTGTACTTCACATGTGTGAGACCCTGATTCCACCGATGAAATCCAGCCTTGTGTTTGAGTTACATGCCTACCATTTGGTCTGCCTGGACACTTGGTTTAGATACTTGTGTTAAGTAACTTTCCATTGCTGCAAACAAACCAATCCAAACCAAACCAGAACCCTTGGGATGATGGTCCAAAGAAGGTGAAAACTTCGTTCAGTCCCATAGCACAGCCTTAAAGGTAGGGAGGTTGTAGTCTCTTATCAGTGGACTGTGTCTTTGGGCCAGTGGCAAGATTGCACATAAAGGTATCAGTACATGGCAAAGCTGTTTAGCACACAGGATGGGCTGGAGGAGATATGACTTGTTTCCTCATATCCCCTTCAAGGTCATGACATGACACCAAGGGCCAGAAGACGTACCGCTAGACCCCACCACCTGAAAGGTTCCATCAAGTACCTTGGTGTAGACATATATGTATGCAACAACAATTAATAAAAAGTAGACCATGAGTTGGAAAAAGAAGGAGAGGTATATGGGAGGGTTCCAAGGTAAGAAAGGAAATGACGGCGGGGGGTGGTGGTGGTAGTGGATAATGTAACTATATTCCAACAGCAAAGACAAAAAATGATTTAAAAATAAGTTTTCTCAAACAGAAGTCTCCAGTACCGTCTCGTAGTACTGTGCTTGTGATCCAGCCTTCCCCACACAGGGTTCCGAAGGCAGCTGTTCTCACCATTACACCAATGGCACACCAACTTTCAGGCTTTATAATGGACATTTAAGATTCAAATGATAGAAGAAGAAACAGAATATTGTTCATAATAGCCGGTATTTTAGCATGTTCTTATTAAGAAAAAAATTACTAATTAATAAGTGTCACACAAGATGAATTAGACCATCTCATTTGTATTTCATCAAAGAGAAAGCTCAAGCTTGGAAAAATGGTTACAGCTAGTGTGGGTAAATTTATAATTCGATTCCAGGGTTGCAGAATTCCTAAAGTATTCCTTTTATGTCTCTCCATTGCTCCATACCCCCTTGAGCAGTGTTTCTCAGCCATCCTAAAGCTATGACCCTTTATTAATTAATACATTTATTAATTAATAAGTATCACATCAGACGAATTAGACCACACCATGTGTGGTAACCCCCAATCATAAATTCATTTTTCTTGCTACTTTGTAACTGTAATTTTGCTATTGTTATGAATTGTACGGTAAATATTTTGGGAGATAGAGGATTCTCAAGGGGGTTGTGAGTCATAGGTTGAGAACCACTGCCCCGAGATACTGGGCAGTATGTGGAGCTATTTTGCCCTTTGTAACAGCTGCACAGTGGGATTCGACAGCCATGTGGTTTGGCAGAAACAATGGATGTACCGCTCCCTATATCTTGCAATACAGTAGAAGACTTACCAGCCTCAAGTATCAACTATCTAGAGGCTGATCTGTATAAAGCCTGCTATGTCATTAAGTCTTGTGGAGTTAGCTGATATCTGATTCTAGTATCTACATCAATATCCCTGATCCAGATGTCGGCCAAGGACTTTGAGGTAATGAATAGAACTGAACCCCTCTCTTCAAATAGCTCAGACTCAAAATATCTAATCATCATGTATCTATTGGGTGTGTAGATGTTTAATTATGTCAGAAATATCATGTTCTCTGCTTGTTTGTTTGTTTGTATTGAGACAGGGTCTGATTGTGTAACATAAATTGTTCTTAAAATTGTGTTTTTCTGACCTCAGTTTCCTAAAGGCTGAAATTATAAACATATGCCACCATGCTCAACTAATACCATAGTTTTTGATTACTGTTTATTTCATTGAATGGTGATATAAATAGAGTTAATACATATTGTGATTTATAGGTGGGCCTATGCGTATCTTTGCAGTCTTTCCATTTCCATTTTATTTGTTAATTTGAGAAATTCAGAGTAGCTGTCACCAGCAAATCTGACAATAAATGTGGGAGAAGATGGGGAGGAAGAAGAATGCTTGTCCACTGTTGGTAGGATTGCAAATTAATACAACCATTATGGAAATCAGTTTGACAACTTTAAAGAATTAAAAATAAAATTTCCTTATGACCCAGCTATGTCATTCCTGGTTGTATCCCCAGAGAAACCCATCCCCTATAGCAGAGATTTTGGTACCCTCACGATTATCATTTCTTTATTCACTATAGCAAGAATAAACCTACATGTCCATCCATAGGTGGATTATTATTAAGATATAAATGAAAATTCATCAAAAATTTAAATGACAATAGATGTACTTAGAATATCTGATATTACATGAGGTCATACATTCTCAGAAAGAAAAAAAAAGCAGATATGGTCTCCTGTGTATGCTGAACAATGTATATATTCAAACAAATATGTGTGAGTACAGTATGATACGAAGAGTAGAGAACAAGGAAGAACAAATATTACAGGAAGGCAAAGGACTTTCATGTAATGGCCATGACTCAGTGAAGATCAAAACTGCTTTTCTAGTCCCAACTCTGTCATAGATTTTCATCTTGGATGGTCGATAAGTACATAAAATGTATTCAGTAGTGAAAGTACAGAACACAGTGTGAAGCTTGCAGCTTCCGAATGGCTATTCGAATTGTATCAAGTTCATTGAGATGTGTAGTCCAGGTCTGGTTAATTTCAATGTATATCTTTTTTTGTTTATTTGTTTTTTCGAGACAGGGTTTCTCTGTGTAGCCCTGGCTGTCCTGGAACACACTCTGTAGACCAGGCTGGCCTCGAACTCAGAAATTCGCCTGCCTCTGCCTCACAAGTGCTAAGATTAAAGGCGTGTGCCGCCATTGCCCAGCAGTGTATATCTTCTTTAAAGGACTTTTTCATAATTATTTTTAAAAGATTTTGTATATATATATATATACAATTGCTGTATTCAGACACACCAGAAGAGGGCATCAGATCCCATTACAAATGGTTGTGAGCCACTATGTGGTTGCTGGAAATTGAACTCAGGACCTGTAGAAGAGTAGTCAGTGCTCTTAGCCACTGAGCCTCGGCTCCAGCCCAATAAGTATTTTTTAACATAAGTGATTTGCTTTACTTATTTTTCTGGGTACAACCTACAAGGTATTAAATCTCTTAAATATATTTAAGTAGCTTTGAAATTTGACTATGAGTTTTAAAAAGTTTGTATCCAATCATTTTATTTTTTGGTTAAATGAATTCAGAGATATGACTTTGTTTGCCTGACAGAACAAATGATGCTTTTTTTTTCTTCCAAGGCTTTAGCAGCAATTCTTAATTGACACCTACCTTCACTAAGTCAGTCATTGCTGCAAAATGGGGACAATGCTAATTATAACTTTGCTTCACCTATCAACAAGACCAGTGGTTCTCAACCAACTAATGGTTGTCATGTTGTAGGGACCCTTCTCCCCATGTATTACTTCCATTGCTACTTCATAACTGTAATTTTGCTACCCTTTTGATCCTAATGTAAATATCTGATATGCAGGCTATCTGATATGTGACCCCTGGGAAAAGGTTGAGAACCATGGAACTAGACCATGTCTGTTGAAAAACAACCCTCACCTAGGCCTGTTCATGCCCTTATCCAGATTGCAGAAGAAAGATAAGATGAATGCTTTGGTTCTTCTCATAATTTTCGAAGTAATTTATAAATACTTTATGGCAACTCCTCTGTGTTTTATTGGAGTGTTGGTAGAGGTTTTTAAGACTGAGAGTTATTTGATATGGTCCAGCCTATTGTAGTTATGACTATTGGCAACAGAAGTGTCCATTCTTTGAAAAGTGGTGGCCTTTAGGAGTTGTCACCTTGCTCCTTCAAATGCTGGATATGAGGAAGTCAGCAATTGGGGCTGATCTGCCTTGCCACTGGGAGTCTCTGTTCTGTGTGTCACCAGAGGCCGACTCATCTTGGTTTCACTCCACCTGAATGGTTTTGTCTCATCGACACTCCTGGCTGCTGCTCCATTCCAGTGCCCTTGATTCCATTTTTACTGATATATATTAAGCATACAGCACAATGGGTTCACTGTGACATTCTCCCACATGCCATAATTTGTTTTATAAGAAAAACTTTTCATTATTAATTAGCATCTAATTATAATTGAGCATCTAAAATAACAGTCCTACATTGCCATTGAAAGAGAGGTACTGTGGAGAAAAAAAAAGCCAGTAGTACATAGTTCATCTCAATCTAATTGCCTTGTGGTCCTCTAAAAACTCAAGCTAAGTTACATATGAGACTACTCTGAAATGGAAACAGCAACAAGTCTGTCTGTCTGTCTGTCTGTCTGTCTGCTTCTCTCTCTCTCTCTCTGTCTCTCTGTCTCTCTGTCTCTCTGTCTCTGTCTCTGTCTCTGTCTCTCTCTCTCTCTCTGTGTGTGTGAGTGTGTGTGTGTGTGTGTGTGCGTGCGTGTGTGTGTTTGTGTGTGTGTGTGTGTGTGTCTACAGGCATACATGTGTCATTGCAAGCATGATGATGTCAGAGGATTTTCTTCTAAAGCAAGATCTAGAGATATAGCTCAGGTCGTCAGGATTGTGTAACAAATGGTTCTGTCTGTTGAGCCATCTTGCCAGGTCCTATGATGGAAATTTTTATTGGCCGACATCTGCTCTCAAAACCAAGGCCAAACTGTTTAAGGAAACCTATTATCTCTGAATCCTGCTTATCCTTCCTTCTTGCTTGTCCCAAGGCTTAGACACATTTGCCACTGTCCCAAACGCTGCTGTTTCTCCAGCGTAGTGTTTTGGTTCATTATATCCTGCTCGATAACCTGATGGCTTATCTCTCCTCATCTCTTTGTGCTTTTTGAGCTCACCAGTCATATGGTTAATTATGCTATTTTATGATGAAAACTTCAACCTTAATACAATGTTTCCTTTACCTGTATTCTTTGGGTCTCAGCTTAGATGATATTTCTTCTGTGGGCTCTCTCTTACACATTGCTATGCTCAGGATCCTCCTGAGATTGTTCTACATTGTATCTGACACAGATCAGTTAGTATTTATTCATTATTTTTAGTGTGCCTTTTTATTCTTATATGCTTCTTAGTTTGGATGGCACATTATATAGTCATTCCTTTACATTGACATCCCAGATCTGTGTGCCATGAAGACCAAACGAGTGTGACTCAGAGCAATCCTGGGACTTCTTCACCTACCTTTTTTCTTTCATAGATCCATCTGTCTTTTCTATTTGCCTGTTTGTGTATTTCCTATTTAAAATATTTTATGACAAATTGTTCTTTTATAGCTATTTCCTCTGGATTAAAAAATTCTCCTCCAGAACAGGGAAAGAGGCTTATAAGATTTAGAAAGCTCAGCAAATTTGTAAGGCTCAGGAAGCTCAGGAAACACACACGATTCACAGTTCCCTGCCTAAGATTATACAGTCAAGGGACAATTAATTAACTGTATTAAAAGGTCACAGCATAGGAAGGCTGCAAACCAGTGCTCTAAGCCAAGCCAATATAATGTATGTCCACTATAAGCACTCACAAATTTAAAGAATTGATATTATAAATGATAGTGATACTGGTGATCCCATAGCACTGTGATCTACCGCTGGTGTTGATAACACTAGAGTCTTCTCCGGGATCTTATGGATCACATTGGCTCTGCAGACTTTTGAACGTTTGAGGTATGGTAGGTACACTATTGTTCGTATAATTGGGGCACAGACGAAGAAGCTTCAGCCATCACATTGATTAGTAAGATAGCCCAAATATGGGTACATATAAAGAATATCAAGCACTTGACTTACTTCTTTCTACTTACTCTTAAGCTGATGCATGTACAGATATGGGAGAGGAAAATATCCCTATCCACCCTAGGGACATCAGATGTGTTATGAAAATCTGCCAGAAAAGTGGTTGAACATGTTGGTGTCTTTCTACAAACTCAGAATTTACTGAATATTAATGAATTCACAAAGTTCAGTGGTTTAATGATGGCGATTTGTCATAAAACTCTGCCTCTCTTGGAAGTATGAGCAAGGCACTGTTTTAATTACTAATACTGTGATGTGTGTGTGTGTGTGTGTGTGTGTGTGTGTGCGTGCGCGCGCGTTTAGAATGAATACAAATGAAAGAAGCTTCAGTAGAGTTCAAGGGATTTTAGAAGTTAGGGACTGAGTTTGTCTTGAGAAGATAACGAATAGAGCAGTGTCAGGAAAGAGATGTTGGAGCTGCTGGCGTCAGGGTTTGAGAGCAAAACTGTTCTAGCTGAGAAAGACCGATGAGGGCCTGAGAACAGGACAATCAAATTCCGTTCCAGGTGCAGATGAGTGAACAAGTTGGGAGCTAGAATAAGCTGTATCAGCAGGTGGGCTTCTAGCTAAGCGGAAGCTGTAAGGACATTTGGAAAATCCTCTGATTTGTGGTCCTACACTCATGCACACACACACACACACACACACACACACACACTAGATATCAGATGATAATTAAATGTGGGAGCAATGCCCCCACTCTGTCAGATGTCCATCACTTTTTGCCGTTTAAATGAAGGAACTGTGTCTTTTCCTTGGTCTAGCAAGTCTGATAAGTTCTTGAGCCTGGTTTCTCTGATATTACTTTAATCCACCCTTGTGCCCCTGCAGTTTCACTTCATCCTGATAAGCTTACAGGGTGCCTCCTTTTCTATTTCCCAGGATCAAGTCCTATATCGGTCTGTGCTGGATGGGAGGTGCCTGAGAGACGTTATAGTTATATGGTCCACGGACACTCTGGAGTTCTTTTTCTCCCTTAAAATGGAGGCTAGAGGTTCTTGTAAGACAGAGCATCCTAGGGTAAAGCCCAGCTTGAAAAATGAAAAATTATTCTTTTCTACAGTCTGAACTAACTTCAGATAACTTGATCTCAAAAGTTGTCCAACTCATAAATTAGATTGTTTAAGAGCAGAGTTGGAGTTGTAGCATATCTGGTAGTTTGTGTGCCTGGTATTCAAGAATCCCTGGGCTTGATCCCTATACGTATATAAATTGAATGTGACAGCACATGCCTATAATCCCAGCACCCAAAGGAATGGTAACAATAGTAGTATCACAAGTTCAAGATCATCTATGGCCACAGAACAAGCTAGAACTAGAATGGGATACACGAGTATCTGAAAGCAGAAACAAGACACAAACCAATGCAAGATTCATAAGAAAAAAAAATAAGCTGGGTGGTGGTAGCACACGCCTTTAATCCCAGCGCTTGGGAGGCAGAGGCAGGTGGATTTCTGAGTTCGAGGCCAGCCTGGTCTACAGAGTGAGTTCTAGGACAGCCAGGACAACACAGAGAAACCCTGTCTCGAAAACAAAACAAAACAAAACAAAAATGAAAGTTTATTTATTTTCAACATTTACTTATTTATGTAATGTGTGTCTGAGACCACATGTGTGTAAGAGCTTGTGGATGTGTAAAGAGTATGTCACATCCTCTGGAGCTGGAGCTATAGATGTATGTGAGCTTCAAGGATCCGAAGCAGGGTCCTCTCAAAGGGCAGTAACCCTAACCCTCACCCCAGCAGCAGAAGTCTCTTATGGCACCAGTTCATGCATTACACTTGCATGCAGGAGTGATCGCAGGTACAAAACTCAAAGGGATGGCTAGAAGTTAGACTTTTAAGGTGGGAGAAAAAATATGGAAAAAATGGTCAGGGAAAGTGTGGAAAACAAAGGACATAGATTTTTTTTTTATTTTAAGTTTGCCTTATTACGCAGATTTAAGTCTGCGCAATCTCCATTGCTCAGAGCTGTGAAAAGGCTTTCTCTTCCTGAGATGGGAGAGAGGGAGAGGAGGAGGAGGAGGAAGAGGGAGAGGGAGAGAGAGAGAGAGAGAGAGAGAGAGAGAATGAGAGAGAGATCTGTAGCCCAAACAAACCTTAACTTTGGGATCTTCCTGTCTCAGCGCTTAGATTACAGGCCTGTGCCACTAGGGAGGGAGACATCTCTAGAATGGGTAGCTTCCTTAGGGAAAAAAAAAATAACAAACAACAGAAATTCCTGTTTTAGGAGGAGAAAACTTGTGCTTTGTTGTAGACTCTTCCTGCTTCTATTGTTTTCAGTGATTTTGTTATTTATTTGTTTGTTTCTTCAAAGTAATCCTTATGCCAAAGTGACACTTTCTAGGTAGAATGTTCCTGAATTGGAGAGATGTGACAGTTCCAGAAAGACATAATACATGGTGGCAGGGGAACATTTCGTTCTGTAAACTGCCCGTGGTTTGAAGTGGAACATGACCCACCATTGTGTGGTCTACTTGTATGGAAAGGAAGTCCGTGTTGCAACACTTTGATTCCCAAAATGATTCCTCACCACAGCATCGGAACAGTGCTCTCTACACAGTGACTGCGGCTCTTAGATAAGTGATTATTTTCATTCATTACATTTGGTTCCTTTTTTTCTAGGGCACCTGGAATGGCTCTGTTGCCTCCTGAAGGCCATGAGAATGCAGGCAAATTGCATTTTCTACTTTGGATTGTCACTTTGGGCAATAGCCATAGGATTCAGGCCTCTCCGCAACCCTTAAAGCCTTTTACCTGGCCACTCTGTTGGAAGCATGTGCTTAGGTTTAACTGAGGAAGATTCCAGAAATAGACACAGTAGTTTCTTTGGGAAAATGTCTACAGCGGAGTTACTAAGCAAATTGTTACTGGAATACAGGCAGACTTTTATTTATCCAATTAAATCTCTGGCATCATTTTTAAAAATATAGATAATTGCAGGTTGCTAGTATTCTCCCTTTAATTGGTTTTTGACTATGCACAATGATTTTTTGATCTCTCCAGCTGCTTCATTAGAATTAAAGAGAGAAAAATGACCTCATGATCCCCGTCTCTCCACCTAATGAGGATAAAAAAGCTGGAAACCAGAAATGCAAATGTATTTTCTTGACTCTTTTTTTCTTTTAATACAAACATAATGCTCACTGACTCTCTCTGCCTTAGCTACTTCAGTTAGGAGGATGCAAGGGAAGGCTCCATGTGGTTCTGAGAGCTGTAGGAGAGGCACCAGTGTGGTCCAAAGGTAAGTGAGAAATGATCTGAGGGAACAAGGAGGAGGAAACAGTAAGAAATCATTAATGATCATCAGGAAGATCTTGATAAGTCAGTGGTTCGCATCTACAAGTCTCCAAGGCTTCATCAAATCCCCTGACTGCCACCAGCATCAGAACAAGAAGTCTTGGATGCATGCCATGCTGTCATCCTTCTCTGTGTCTTTTACTGCTTCACATCATTCCTTGCTCCTCCCAGATCATCAACTCTCATAGCGCTTAGAAATTAAAAGGCTCCCTCTACAGACTCTTCTCTTTTGAGGGCTTAAAGATAGAACTTACTGCGGCCACTAGAGGACTCTCTCTTCTTTGAAAAGGCTATATATAATATATATTATATATATGTATATATATCTGAGAAGTCATAATAAAGTATAAAGCTTGGGATGACAAATGGAACAGTCAAGCAGGATATAAAATTAACTAGTGTGATTTTCAAAGGCGTGTCTGTGGAGAGGACTTTGCTCCTGTGGTGACTGAGATTCCTGAGGTCATGGCACAGGCTGACACAAATGTCAGCTACCACACCAAAAACACTTTGAGCTACCTACTCTGGTGGTCTTCAATGGCAGTTCAAAGGGAGAAGGCTACAGGCTGAAGGGAAGATGGTGCAGGTCGAGAAGGCTGGTGGACACAAGCTTCTTGTGAACTGAGCCCTTATTCTTTTTGAAGAACTTAATATGTGGCCATTTTATTCCCTTAGCATACTAAAATAGATGGAATGATATGATTATGTGTATTAAATAATTAATATGAGTTAAATTATGGTATATATATACATATACATATACATATACATATATATATATATATATATAGTTACATTGAGATTTATGGTAGATAGCAGACTTATTAAGGAAATGAAGACACTGCACCCCTAAAATGGACTCTCCTGAAATGTATACACCTATGTTTTTCTCTCTCTCTCTCTCTTTTTTTGTTTTATTTTGACACAGGGTCTCACTATTTAACACTGGCTAGCCTGTTATATAGACTAGGCTGGCCTTGAACTTATAGAGATCTACCTGTCTCTTCTTTCCAAGTGTTGGGATTAAAGGCGTGTCCACCATGCTCAACATGTATTCTTCTTAGTGGGGGGATGATGAAGAGTAGATACAGGAGAGGGACATGGTAGGAAGAAGAGCAAAGAGAATGGGTTGTGGAGTCTCACCTGTCCTCTTCACTCATCCCCTTTTCTGGGTCCTGGCATTTTCAAATATAAGCATCATTTTTCATGTCAGCTATGGGACACTTGCCTCACATAGAAGGGTCCTACTTCCTACCTTGGGGAACCGTCAGAAACTCTTTTCGAAGTTTTATGTCATACCTCAGGGGGAAAAGGCAGATGAAGGCCCTGAGTGGGTCCTTGTGGCTTCTACTCTTTTCTCAGATATTTTAAAGATAACATCTTGAGCAAAAATATCTATCTCATAAATAGTGAAAATTAAAAGCTGAACTTAGGCAATGATATATGCATATACAAACATATGCCTGTGATATGCTTGTATGCATACGATAGATGTATGTGGGGGAATGTGTAAATACATACACATCCGCTTTTCAAGTGTTGTAGACTAGATCTGCATGTTGCTTAAGATCTGCAGGATCTGTTCCTTTACTTGCTCTGGGAATTCACAGATGGGATA
Source organism: Montemys delectorum (assembly GCA_019843815.1). Taxonomy (NCBI): domain Eukaryota; kingdom Metazoa; phylum Chordata; class Mammalia; order Rodentia; family Muridae; genus Montemys; species Montemys delectorum. The sequence continues at coordinate 39,004 of JADRCD010203825.1, forward strand.
AATGTTGGGATGGGCCAAATCTTAACCTGGATCTGGGCTTGGGCAGTAGTTGAGTTGATTACCAGCAGGACCAGCTCTCCTACTTTACCCAGGTGAGGGGCAAGGACAGCTCTCCTGCCTGTAACAGCTAGCAAGGGGCAGACTGACCATCCTATGCTTATGCCTTTGGGGCCAGTTCTCCCATACCCACACCACCAGCACTGGCCCTGCAAGTTCTTCTAGGTGCTACAACCAGCAAAGAGTGGATCAGCTCTTTGACTCTCCAGGTCAAACCCTCAAGATCAGCTCACCCTCACCTACTCCACCAGGGCCAGTTCTGTTGCGCTGCCCAAGTAAGGTAAGTTGCCCACGATCCCATTCTCATGCCCTCGGGGCCAGATCTCCCATGCTGCCTACTGGAGGGGTGGGGCCAGCTCTCTTATATTTGGACTGCTTGGCCATGGAAGGGTGACATTTTTGTTCTCAATGTGTATGTGCAGAATCATATTTGGAGGAGTGAAGTCGCATAAACTTTTGGAAATCAGACTCAGGGAAGTTCAGATTAAAGCGGAACAATTTTATAGAGATTTAAAAGGCAATGTCACTGGAAAAACTGTCAGAAGAATCCAGAGTGAAAGTTTGGCAGAATGAGAAAGATTAGCTTTGGCAAATGTCCTTGGCTGTGGATTTAGAGCTATAGAGATAGTGGGAAAAGCCTTTCAAGTCAGAATGCATCATAAGAAATATTCAGTAACAAAAACCACATATTATTGTAATTATGCTGGAAATAATAACAAGTAAAAGTTAATACTTGGAAGTAGAGTTGGAAAAATGAAAGTGGCTGACATAGTACTAGCATTTGGGGAGACCTTTAATACCAGCTCGCAAATGCTGAAGCATGCTTTTCAGTGGAAATATCACGATGTTAGGCAGATAGAGGAAGAAGAGAAGGAAACAAACTTATTACATGTCTACAATCTAGAGAATATACAAAGAGTTTGAGCATCTTCAAGTTTACTTGGAAATAAGAAAATGCACTTGGGCAGTGGTGGCACACACCTTTAATCCCAGCACTTGGGAGGCAGAGGCAGGCAGATTTCTGAGTTTGAGGCCAGCCTGATCTACAGGGTGAGTTCCAGAACAGCCAGAGCTACACAGAGATACTATGTCTCGAAAAAATAAAAATAAATAAAGAAAGAAAGAAAAGAAAGAAAAAAGAAAAAGAAAATGCTAATCTCTTTTTAACCTATATCTGAGTTCTCATCTAATTAGGAAGACATTCAGTGCCATTGTTGATACTTGTTTCATTAATCTATCCTTCTATCCATCCATCCATCCATCCATCCATCCATCCATCCATCCATCCATCCATCCATCCATCTTTCCATCCACCCATCCATCCATCCATCCATCCATCCATCCATCCATCCATCCATCCA
>JADRCD010203827.1:0-17742 GCA_019843815.1 Montemys delectorum
TTTTTTTTTTGGTTTTTATTTACTTTCATTGTTCATCACTGGCATCAATTTATTGACATCTATTAATTCTGCAAAGGAGTTTCATTGTGAAATTCCATTAGTAATATAATGTACTTGTACCATACTCACTTATGAATATTCCATTTCATTACCTCTTTCCTCTTCTGTATCCCTTATATTTTCCTCTTATATTCATTGCATTTTTCTTTCTTTTTCACATTTAATAAATAATGGAAAATAAGTTGTGCTTGTCACTGTAACCCTGGATAATTTTACCTAACAAGATCTATAGTTTCCTACTTTTTCATTAATAATAGTTTTATTAAATAGTGTACTTTCTGATTCTTTGTCAGTTCTTCCAGCTCAGCCTTTCTATTGAATACTGTTGTTTATTTTTAATTTTGATTTTGATTTTTAGAAGTTAAAATATAGTTAAATCACTTCCCCTTTCTCTTTACTCCCTCCAGCCCCTCCCATGTGCTCTATTCTTTGCTTCTTCTCAAATTCATGGCTCTCAGCCTCCTTTGTTTTGATAGATAGACAGGTAGATAGATAGATAGATAGATAGATAGATAGATAGATAGATAGATAGATAATAAGTAGATAATATATAGGTGACAAGCAAAAGATGATAGATAAATCAAATATATGATTATATATATTTTTGGTAGATAAATAGATAGATAGGTAGATAGATATGTCTTTGCAATAGATGTAGACAATTGCCACAACATACCAGCAAGCAAAGAACAAATAATATATGGTGTTCAGCCCCAAGTGATCAATCTACAGCACAATTCCTTCACTCACAACATAGGGAACATGCCAAAATGTAGACAGGAAGATTGTAAAAGTCAAAGGATGACTTCTGTGAGATTGTGATTTTGAGATTTCTTTTAGAGATATCAGTAAAGCACACAACTGCATAAACAGATCTCCACAAGGACAACACCAACAGACATAGTAACATGAAAAAGGAAAAAGTTCACAGGGAGTGGGGCTCATTCATACTAATTAAATCATTCTAATTGTCTTTCTTCTTGTATTGTTATTTTATTTCCAATATTGATTAATCCCTCAAATGTGAAAATGCTTATTTCTTCGTCCTTTAACAACCAAAACAAAACTGGCAAGTCATAAGATGTTTCCCTGACTGTTTTTCATTCAGCTCTATACTTTATCCTCTGTTCTATATTTTCATGATAATTCTTTGTGAAATGTTCTGTTCTCAATGCCTATAAATTCTGTATTCTTTGTAAATGCATTCTGGCATTGCTATTTCAGCGCTCTTTTTTTTTTCTACATTAATGTCCATGCTGACAAATCCCATTCAGATTTCAATCTTGACATTACCTGACTTATCAGATTTACTTGGCAAGAAATGGTCAGTCCAATGTACATCAAACAGCTTCTCCAATATTGTTCAGAGTATCACTCTCTTAAGTTTGTCTTCTGCTTTACTGGCTGGTTTCATGGTCTCTTATTATTAGAGTGTACTCATATCTCATTTTTCTAACATTGTAGGGTATGAATCCATCTATCTTTTCTAGTCTCATAGAGTGAGTTACCAAATAAAATTGATGATATTTTGAGATTTTATGTATGTATATATTACTGTTCCATGAATGCAAAACATATGCACACTATACTCTAGACACAAGTCTGCTAGACTTGTGCAACTTGACACAGCTAGGGTCATCAGAGAAGAAGATGCCTTTAAGGAAATGCCTGCATGAAATCCACCTGTAAGGCATTTTGCCAATTAATGATCAATGGATGAATGCTAGCCCATGGTTGGCATCCTGCCATATTTGGTACTTCCTCCCTTAGTGATGAACAGCAATGTGGAAGCGTAAGTTCCTCTTCAACTTGCTTTTTGTTCATGTTGTTTTCTTGGAGCAATAGAAACCCTAAGACACACGTACATACATACATACATACATACATACATACATACATACATACATATTCTCTCTCTCTCTCTCTTCTGCTCTCTCTCTCTCTTTCTCTCTCTCTCTGTGTGTGTGTGTGTGTGTGTGTGTGTGTGTGTGTGTGTGTGTGTTTAATATTTTGGAACTATACTAGAAAACTGAATAATTACATCAAATTTAACAAACTTTTAATAGCTAGGCACACAACTTCCTTCTAGATATCAAATTAAGATCCCATTGTCTAGCACATCTCTATTAAAAATTAGAGGTATTCCTCTTTGTCTCTCATCTCATATCCAACCTACTTCAAAAATCTACAAGATTATCCAAACATAATTCACATTCATATACTACTACCAGCCACTATCCTTGTCTAGCCAGTTTTATTACTATTTGTTATAGTTTCTTTTATTTTGTTTGAAAACTCCCATGATTGAAAATAACTAGGGTAGAAAGAAATTTATTTTTTAGCTAATAGGTTATAGCTGTTAACACAGAGATGCAAAACAAGCACTTGTGCTAAGACACTGAAGCAGAAGCCATGGAGAAACACTGGTTACTGACTTGTTCTTCCAGCAAGGTATCACTCATAGTATGCTTGGTCTCCTACACCAACAGCAATCAGGAAAATGCCCACAGACATTAGCTGTAGATGGCTATGATGGAAGCCATTCTGCAGTTGAGTATATTTCTAGGTATATTTAAATTTGAGTTAAATTGACAAGAACTAACCAGCATAATATTCTAGTGAACTTATATGGATAGATTGCCCTCACCACCACTTTTACCCAAATATAGTTTCATTTTAACATAGCTCTAAGGATATTGAGTTCCTTTCAAGTTGTTTATGTAGTTTCTTTCCTCACAATCAAATGAAGACCTCTGAGTTATAGTTATATTCTTTTTCTTTTTCTAGAATCTCATATCTCAAAACTTCAATACCCTCACTGTTTCTTTACAGAAGCACTGGACTCATCATTGTTGCTAAGCAATGGCACACATGCTTTCATTTTAAATTCTCATATTGACCACTTCCTTTGTATATACTGTTTTACTCAGTTGTTCAAATGTCACATTCTCAAAGAATCACCCACTCTAGATGAGAACTTTTTGCTGTTGTTGTTCTTAATCATGGTGCTTTTCTTTTTCTCCTATTGTTAAATGTCTATTGTGTTTTATCATCTATCACATACATGTTTTATTTCCTTTGCCATTTATTGCTGTCACTCTCAAGTAGAATTTAAGTTGTTGTATGTATTTTCTGGAAATGTTCTAATATTATTAGAAAGACTAAGGACCTGTGAAGGTGACCTCAATTTCCTGCTAACACATTAAACAATGATGGCCCACACTGGTGCTCCTCAGGGTGAACTTCAGTAGGTCAAACCTTATTGGCTGCTTGCTTTGCTTTGTACAGAATGAATACAAGCTCTTACAAACTTTCATGATTGAAACACATCAAATAACGACTATTTTGAGACATATGTAGACTCCCAATCCAGGATATATTAAAAATGTTTGATTGAAATGTTGTTATGATTTCAATTTGTGTGTTATTTCTAGTTATTCTCTAAGTTATAATAACAATGAACAGAATAATAGAGTCTTAAAATTTGCTAAATCTAAATTATTTTCTAGCTAGCTATTAATAGAAAAAAAACAGCTGAATCTTGGCCATCAGTCTCAAGATACTCTTATCTCCTCCAAATATATACAGAGCAATTTTGCAAAATGCCGTGAGTTACTGCAGGTGCTGGAGTACAGTGGGAGTGGGTTGAGTAGCATCCCACTTTCAAATAATGTATTCCCATAATAACCCTCACCTTCTGTCAGTGTGAAAATGTTTGGCAAAAGGGTCCTCACAGATATAATTAAGTATCTTAAAACAAGATCCTTTTAAATTTCCCAGAGAAACAACAAATTCAATGAAAAACGCCCTTACAAAAACAAGGAGTAAATAATAGTAGTAGGACATCCCCTCAACCCCTGAACGTATGGCTTTCCCAGTCACAAGCTCCTGACCAGGTTAGAGTAAAGCATCTTCATATGTATGTTTATACCCACAGGTTAATACTCATATCATCATTCACCAATGAAGAAATTCATAATTAGTCCAAATAATGGAATTAAATAGTTTTTGAATGGTGAAGATTATAAAGTACATCTATAGCCCGGGGCAAATTCTGGGAACATTACAGAAAATGGAATTTGGAAATAATGTAAAAGCCAGAGGTTGAACTTGAGTGTAGTGAAATGATATCTTCTGGACATGACATGGCTGTGTACTCATGAATTCACAGCATTATGGCTTCCTGAATAAGATCTGTACAAGATTGTGTCTTTCAACATTCCATTAGTTATTGAGTGACTAGTCACAATAAATGGTTAGTGAGGGAAGGGGTGACATTGTATTCAGTGATGGAGTCCATGATACATTATCCATAACATAGTAAGTAATCCCCTATCTATACTCATGTAAGCAAGCATATCTTACTGTCACACACAAATAGATATATGTGGAGGAGGAGTGAGCAAAAAGAGAGAGAAGAAGAGAGAGTGACAGAGTGGGACAGAGACAGAAACAGGCATAAAAGTAGGAGATACATTTGTGGAAAAGAAAGACTTCTGTGGAAAAGGTAGTTGGTAAAAGGGTAGTGAAGGTTTGTAAACAACCAAAATTCTCATTATATAAATATAAAAAGTTATCAAAGAATAAGAGAGAGGGATACTCTATGTGGGTCTGTATTGTTTGTTTACATTCTAGTGATTTTATTTGTTGTTTTGTTTTTGTATTTTTGATTTTTTTTGTTTTTTGTTTTGTTTGTATTTGGACTATTTTCTAAAGAGAGAGAGAGAAAAGGCATAGAGTTGGATAGGGGTGGAAGTGGGCAGGATCTGGGAGAAGATGAGGTGAGGAGATACTATGATTAGAATCTATTGTATGAAAAATGCATTTTCAATAAAAAGTATACTCAGGAGTCTCAATGATAATTTTATTAGAGTTTGAAAAAATAGTAATGCAAGTGTATTAAACACCATTCTATATAGGATCTGAGCTAACAGAATATATTCAAATATAAGTTATATATATTCATACTCCAATAATGTGTGTGTGTGTGTGTGTGTGTGTGTGTGTGTGTGTGTGTGTGTAATTTACTAGAGTGGTTTACAGGCTATGGTCTGGCTAGTCCAACAATAGCTGTCTCCCTTTCTACCAAAAGGTAAAGTATCTGGTAGTTGTTCAGTCCCAAGGCTATATGTCTTCCCTGGTCTTCAGTCTATGTTGTGATCCCCAAAAAGTAGGTTCTAATGCCAGTTAAGGAATGCCTCGGCAGTAGGATAAATAAACTTTCAGTGAGAATGAAAGCAAAACCTTCCTTCTTCTATGCCTTTTTAAGTAGAATGCTACCAGAAGGTGTGACTCAGATTTAGGATGGGTCTTCTTACCTCAAATGATTCAGTGAAGAAAGTCCTCCAGAGGAGTGCCCAGCTGCTTTAGTTTTAGTTGATTCCAGATAATGTTGACAAATGTCACAAACCTATCCCCCTTTAAACTCAACACAAAATCTCATTTCCTTAAGTCCTGCTTAATTTCAAAATGAAACCAATTAGCAGGTCATAATTCTGCCTAACATTGATATAAATACCCCACTTCTGGTACCACTTTCTGTCATAGTTACTTTTGAGCTGTGACAAAATGCTAAGAGTAAGGCAATATATAGAAGAGAGCATTTAAATGGGTTTACAGTTTATGACAGTCAGAGTTTATGATGACAGAGCAAAGGCATAGTAGCAGGAAAAGCTGAAAGGACATATCTTGATCTGAAAGGAAGATGCAGAGAGAAAGAAACACTGGGAAAGTTACAGCTTTTTGAAACATCAAAGCCTGACCCAATGGCACACTTCCTCCATTATAGCCAGGCTTCTTAATTTTTCCAAACAATTCAATCAATCGGAGACCAAGTATTCCAACACATGTCCCATTGAGAACCAGCCTCATTTAAATCATCGCAGCAGGTAACTTAAAAATTCTCACAGCTTTCAGGAGGAGAGATGGATAAAAGGAAACAGTCATGGATTTTTAACTTAAGCATGGAGGTCAGCAGGCAACTTTGGAAAGTGGCCATTGACAAAAAAAGAGAAAACCCAGCATGATAGGGAGTGTATGCTTAGGATTTTGACCAGTATCTCCTAACCCCCAAAATAATAATAATAAAGTTATGTTTTTTTATATAGGACTCTACCTTTTTTTCTTTTCTTTTCTTTTCTTTTCTTTTCTTTTCTTTTCTTTCTTTCTTTCTTTCTTTCTTTCTTTCTTTCTTTCTTTCTTTTTTTTTTTTTTCCGAGACAGGGTTTCTCTGTATAGCCCTGGCTGTCCTGGAACTCATTCTGCAATTCTGCAGACCAGGCTGGCCTCGAACTCAGAAATCGTCCTGCCTCTGCCTCCCAAGTGCTGGGATTAAAGGCGTGCACTACCACTTCCTGGCTATATTAAGGTTCTAAAATGTGGGTCAGCTTAGCAATGAGTATTGCCAAGCAACTGAGAGGGAAGGGCTTCTGCAATGGCTAAGTACATTATCTCATTAAGGAGACAGTTATTCTTCCTATCTCCTTAGTATGTCTTCAGGTGAATCAACCTTCCTGAGGGAGTCTTCTAGACAAATGACTGCCAGGCCAGCTGGATAAAATCTTAAAGAAAAAGACAATAATATGCACCATTCTCTTTGGGGCAAATAAAAATATCGTCTCTCCTCAGAGCCAGAAGCAGACCTTCCAGTCCATGCTTTTGACTAGATAGAGGAAAGTTCTGCCTTAACTGGACTCAACAAAACCTCAATGCCTCCATTTCTTCACATGGCATTTTAAATTCTAAGAACAGTAAAACTGACACTTTTATATCTAGTGTTACCAAGGAAACAGGAGCTTGATCAAAATCTGATTATGAGGGAAGGCTCTAGATCTCTAAGACTGCTAATATCTCTTTTTACTGAACATCTTCTCTAGAGGACTAATTATTTAGGATTGTGTAGATGCTGTTATTAAACTTAGTATCCTCTAGGTAGTTTTGTGGTTGTCATGCATAGTGAGTGCCATAGGGAATTTAGAAGGCACAGTCCACCAACATACACAATGGTTGAAAAAGCACAGAGGTACAAGAAGTCGGAAATACTAGCCAGAATTAAGACTTTACTTATGTCATTGTACTTTAGCAAATTCAATTCTCCCCACAGGAATCTCTAGAATACTAAGGCAGTTAAATAGATATTATAGCAAGGGATATTGTAAAAAGTGTTTTACAGTTGAAATCACATTTCATATAAGCTTTGGAGAGAAACACCTGTTATATTACTTTTTACAATTGTAAAGCATAAAGAAGTAATTATAGAATAATTCTTCCAAGAGTTTAATAAAACTTATATCATTAAATAGGTTAGTACTCATAAGGTACTTTGAACTGTGTAGAACATGGAAGAGCAACTTAAGCAGTTATCAAGCAGAATGACTAACACAGTGAGGAAAGAGAGACATTGCTTTGAAGTTAATATATAGACATATTTTTATTGGTTATTTTCTTTAATTACATTTCAAATTACATTTCCCAGTTTCCCCTCTGCAAACTCCTTACCACATTCCCTTTCCCCCTGCTTCTATGAAGGTGCTCTCCCACACACTCACTCCCATCTCACTGCCCTAGCCTTTCCCTACACAGGGGACATCGAGCCATCGAGACAGGAGCAATTCTGGATTAATATTTTTGAGATGGGTGAGTGGCCCCTTCCCTCAACCAGGTACTGTGTCTAACCTCTGGATATGGATTATACAGGTTCTGTCTCCCTTTTGTTGGGTATTTCAGCTAATGTCATCCCTGTTGGGTCCTGGGATCCTCTTTCTTTCCTGTCATCTGGGACTTTCTGGTGGCTATGTTCAGTTCCCTATCCCCCATTGCTACATAATCTGTTCAATTTCCTGACCCTCTGTACATCTCCCCTATCTCCTCCCATACCTGATTCTTCCCACCATTTTCTCTCCCCACTCCTCTCTTGCTTCTAAGTCCCTCCCATCCTCTACTTCCTGTGTTGATTTTGTTCCCCCTTGTAAGTAGGACTGAAGCATCTGCACTTTGGTCTTCCTTCTTCTTGAGCTTCATATGGTCCGTGAGTTGTATCATGGATATTCCAAGAGTTTGCCTAATATCCACTTATCAGTGAGTACATATCATGTGTGTTCTTTTGTGACTAGGTTACCTCCCTCAGGATATTTTGTAGTTCCATCCATTTGCCAAAGAATTTCATTAAATCATTGTAATAGCTGTGTAGTGCTTCATTGTGTAAATGCTTTGTATATGAAATTATATTTGTTGAACCATTTAAATATGTATTTTATTTGAAATTTCAAATATTTTATTATTGACATGACTCTTAAAATTTAATCTAAACTTCAACTGAAACATTGTATTCAGAGTCATTAAAACCTTAGCATAATTTAAGTAAGTTTCAGAGCATAAATTTAAGTCTACACACAGTGTTTTCAGCCCCTTGGGTTTCAGTGATAGAATAGTCAGCTCATATTCCATGAATTTTAATTATTGTTATTATAAGGCTATTATATAGAAATGCTGATGTATCTATGTGTAAATGTTTAATATAAATCTTTACAGACAGAGAGCTTTTTAATTTTTAGAATCAATGAATCAAATTCTGCAATATATAAAGAAAACTTGCTAATTAAAGTTGTTACACTATAGACAAGCATTTTCTTGTTGCCGAATGTGTATATTATACCAACTTCTTGACATATTCTATAACCTAAGTGTATATATGCTAAGTTAGATTCTAGTGTTCCCTTTATCTATCAATTTTTCATATGTATATTAAATTATTCTACAGGAATAAGAGTATATTATTAACCTAGAATATATAAATTATATAATTATCATTTGTTACATTATTGATTTATATTTAATAGCTACAGATGCTAGCATGCAATATCAAAATGGTATATTCATTATTTAACATATCTGAAAAATATTAATCAATCATTCCCATTATACACTCTTTTAATTAGATAAATTTAGGAATAATATTTTCCTTGGAAATCAGAATTCCCCTTTGAGCTTCTTAATTATATTAATAAGGAATTTAAGAATAATTGGTCTGAGCACAGGTTCCCCAATGGAAAAGTTATAGAAAGAACTGAAGGAGTTGAAGGGGTTTGCAACCCCATAGAAGGAACAATATCAACCAACCAGACTACCCAGAGTTCCCAAGGACTAAACCACCAACAAAAGAGTACACATGGGAGGGACCCATGGCATCAGGCACATATGTAGAAGAGAATGGCCTTGTCTGGCATCAATGGAAGGAGAGACCCTTGGTCCTGATGCCCCAGTGTAGGGGGATGCCAGGATGGGGGGGTGGGAATGTGTGGGTAGGTGGGGGAGCATTCTTATAGAAACAGGGGGAGGGAGGATGGGATAGGGAGTTTGTGGAGGGCAAACTGGGAAAGAGGATAACACTTGAAATATCAATAAGTAAAATATAATAATAATAATAATAATAATAATAATAATAATAATAGCTCAAAGTAAATTTCTAGGGCAGTGGTTCTTACTCTTCCTAATGGTTTAATAAAATTCCTCATGTTGTGGTGAACCCCAATGATAAGATCATTTCATGGTTTCTTAATAAATGCAATTTTGCTACTGTTAAGAATTATAATGTAAATATCTGATATGCAAGACATCTAATATGTGATTCAAAAGGGGGTAGAGTCATCCAGGCTGAGAAATGCTGTTCTTGGCCACTTTTACTTGTATTTAAAAAGAACACCCCCACAATAGTAGGTTGTACATCATGGCATCTGCCTTACACAGGGAAGAAGAGGAGGGGCTTCTCCATTAGAGGTTAGCTAGAATGGAAGCCAGCTACAAGGTCAGGAGGGGAGCTTTAAAGTCACTGTCTTAGGGAAAGCATGCTTAGAGGAGAGGAGAAAAAGAAAGCTGTACAGTCCTTAACAACTCAGGAAAACAGGCAGACTGGTTATCTGCAAGCTGGGGAGGTCCAAAGAAGGGAATTCTGGGAAGAAATAGACTTTATCTTCTTACGGGGGATAATTATTTCTCCTAACTTCATAACATAGCTCAAGGTTGAGCTGCCTTGCTGGTGTTTGTGGTTGGGGGTGGGGTCATGGACCTGGGGAGTGAGTAGGTGACTGAGTTGCCCAATCTGTTAAGGAAGGAGATAATGGCATGTCTTTATTTAGTGAGAGTCCATTCTTTACTGTAACAATACCTACAGAATTTTATCTATAAGCCTAGGGTTAACTTATTCCTTCTTGATTGGCCATTAAATTACAAGCTGTAAAGCCCAACCAATTCTGGTTTGAAGAAATTCCATTTGGTGCGAGACCAGGGGCTAAACTCCAATTACAGGAAGAAAATCACAAAGTTCACCTGAACAAACATCTTACAATAAACCCACCCTCACCCCTTAGCAACAACCAGGCTACAATAGCTGGATCAAGGTACATAGAGATAACCTAAGACATCCAGCAGACAGAGAACAGATAACCTGACCATTCTGGTTCTGCTCTCCTGTTTGGTTTCTGGAGATTACACCAGAAATACAGTTTTTAAAATATTAACTTGCTGACCCCTATGGAAATTCCTGTAACCAGAATAAAAACCCTGCACCCTTAGACTTGGAGCTCTTACTCTGACCCACTGCTAAGTTGAGAATCTAAGAGACCTTGCTTGCAAGCACATAATAAAAGATCCTTATATGTGTGCTTCAGAATTGGCTCCTCAGTGGTCTTTGGGGTCCCTGCAATATACCATATTTATCTTTCTTAGAGTTAGATATTTCATATTTAACAGATTTCAAGTTAATTTACTCCCAGAATACATGATTATTTACATGATTGAATCTTGTATTAGAAGTGAAAACCATCTATCATTTCCTGAGGAAAGGGTCATTATCCACACTTGAATGACAGAGGAAGTTCGTCCTGCTAATGAAACCTGTAAATATTAATAGTGTGCAACTCGCCTACAACTGAAAATAAAAGTTTCCTACATCTTCAACTAATGAAGCTTGATTCCTCCCTTAGCTCTTCACAGGCCCCTCCTCATCTACCATCTTCATGTAGATGCTACATGGATAGCTGCTCCCTGCCGACCTTAGGATTAATTAATGTGCCCCCCCTTTCCCATCCGATTTTAGATTTTGACTCATTCCTAAATTTTGCTTATCATTTGCACATTCCTTGTCTTAGCTTCTTGTATACAGGCATAGTACTAAATATATTATACTTCCTGGTGCATTTTTTTATGCTTCTGAATTTTTATGCAACATTTGTATTTCCCCACCATTTTGGGAAAGATTTCAGGTGATTATATAATTGAAGTAGGCAGAAGTGTTTGGGGTGGGAGTGGGGTGGATTCTATTATTTGTAGTGAAAGACTTACAAATAATAATTCTTCCTCCTAATGGAATGTTTTCAGTTCATATTATATATGCCTAATGTCATTTTTGAAGGAGACAAATAAATCAAAGTTTAAGGAAGTCAGTGGGAAATTGGTTTTGTTTTGATGAGATTAAAAAGTGTATAGCTTGACTTCCTTAGGTAGCCTAAAGGTTGGGGTGTGTTCTGGGAAAACAGTTTTTTTTTTTTTTTTCAGGAAGGGATTTAAAAGAGGTATTAGAGAGGTAGAACTGTCAGAGGGCTGAGGGAATTAAGGTCAGAGAACCTAATAGTGGATTAGTAGCAAAAAAATAAAAAAAGCCAAATAAGTCAAAACGATACTGTTTAGGCAATAACAAATCAAAAAAACTGCCAAAAATGTCTCCAGCAATCTCAGTTGTCTGCAGGCCTTGAAAGCCAGAACTGTAGGATGCAGAGAAACCTGGTAAAGAACTCCCATTTAAGGGTCAGAGTTCATGAGAATTCACGAGTCTTGTTACTATAATGACAGTATTGGGTCTATTTGCTTTCCTCTTGTCCATCTCACACAAGGAATGGAGTACATAGTTTCCAATCTCCCAGCTTCTGAAATAGGAAATGAGCTTTGAAAAGTAGAAATAGTATTAATCACTAATATACAGTGAGTGTTATTGTTCTTTAAGTGATGTTACTTGCTTAAGCGTGAAAAGGCCTTCAGTTTTAGATGCTGTGTTCAGTTTACAGAAAACATTAGACTGTCCGTTATTCTTGGTGATGTCATGGTATATAAATAAAGAACAATAGTATACACATGATTCGAACTTGTCAGAGAGTCCCATTTTTAAAAGAGAGTAGAAGGATGAAGTCAGACTATACAATGTTCTTAAGGTAAGATTGTATGTGTGTGTGTGTGTGTGTGTGTGTGTGTGTGTGTGTGTGTGTGTGTTTTACTGAACTTATTTTTCTATTCTCCTTGATGTGTTTTACTTAGTTATATATTTGAGAAATTGATTTCATTGCCAAATTAACATGCTAAATAAAGAACAATAGTATACACATGATTTGAACTTGAGGTAACTGAACAATATCCATCACTCAGCTAAGGTTAATGTCAGAATTTCCAGGTAAAAGAAGTCAAGACTGTCAAGAGTTCTGACTGACCTAGGCCCAATAGAGTGATCTACAGTTGACTAAAAGTATGAGCAACGCCATCTAGAATTATTTATCAGGGCATTCCAGACATCTTCATCAAGGAGTGGAAAAGAATGTTTGGTGAGAGTCAAGTGCTAAAGACTTGGTCTGCCAAATAAGATTTGATGACCCACTTGCTCTAACTTTCCAAGCTTCTAAATGTGTTTCAATTAGGACAAATGTGTTAGAAAACAGGAAACTACCTATGATTATCATCTCAAAGTTAATCTAACTTATACAAGAAGTCATTTAAAAACTTGGAAACTATTAAAGAGGAGATTCTGATTATTGGTGGTGCTGGTGGAGGGTGGTGTTACCCAGAAGCTCTCAGCCTGTGGGTTGTAATCCTTTTGGGGTAAAATGAACCTTTAGACCCCATGAAGAACAAAACCGCAAGGCAGTTTGTATATATGTTGCTCTATTCAAACCCCTATAGCAATCAATTAATATAAACTAGAAAGTTTCTGAGCAATATGTCATTAGCAGAATTAGAGACCAATCTGTATGTAACAGTCTAAATATGTTAATGAATTGCAGAAGGGATGTAAGACACCCTTGTGGGAAGAATGCATGACAGAATAATGAGAAGATATAATATAATAATAATAATAATAATAATAATAATAATAATAATAATAATAATGCTCACTGTCCTTCCCCAACTTTTTACCAAAAAGAATGTAACACAGAATATGCTGACAAAGTGATTGCCCAAACATAAGATGTACAAGGATGGACGCAATAGCCATGTCAAAGTGGGTAGGAAAAAGCTCATAAAACCTCAACCATACACAAGGAACTGCAAGCAGCTAGGGATTACTGAAGGCAGGAGAGACTGGCTTCCCCAATAGTTCTTGCCATTCCATATGGTCAGTCCCAGAAATCTATATACAAGTAATAGTATATACACAGAGCAAGTTATATTTGTACATACATGTACATATATACATTTGATAAAAATTAATGAAAAAAAGAGGCCATGAATTTGAAATGGAACAAGAAAGGGTATATGGGAAGTTTTGTAGGGAGGAGATGGGGGTGTGAAACATTGTAATTAGATTATAATCTCAAAAACACTAAAGAAGTTTTAGTTTGGATATGCTATATTTTGTTCTTAGTCACTTGGGACCAATCATGTTTGATAAGTTTTTTTGACTGAGTTAAAAATAAATTTTTATTTCTAAAATGTTTTTAGAACAGGACCCCATCTTCTGGGATTAAAACATTGTGCTTGTAATGTGGTGGCAGAAAGTCTGAGATTCTTTTATTTTATAAATTGCTTTTGTGTACAGAATCAATAGCTTTCAAAACATAGTCATTTTTTATGGATTGATGCATGCTAAATAGTGATTTTTCTGAGTGATATTGTTTTCAATCCTCATCTGACTGAGTAAAGATAAACAGCTAGACCAAAATATAGATTGCTTTATGTCACTTCTCAGAGTGAAACAATTTACCTGTAATGGTATATGGATCTTTTGAAAATGCTATATAAAAAATAAAAGTTGATGAACTTTGGGTTTCTTCTGAATCCTTATTTTAGAGTAGGGAATTTTTGCTAGATAAAATAGGTCTTTAATTTCAGTGACTATGTAAATGGATGCTATTTATTTTTATACAACATGAACATGTTCTTTTAAATTATCGAACTTAAAAGTATAGTCATCATTCATAAGTAGAAGATATGACAATTTTTTAAAATTACTTGCAGTACTAGGAGATTATCTGAGGCCCTTGTATATGATAGACAAGCAGCTACCCCTGAGCTACATCCCAGGTCATTCTATGTATTTTGCTTTGAGACAAATCTCACAAAATTTGTCAGATGGCCTCTGACTTGCTCTGCATACTAGTCATCTCAAATTCACCATCCTACTGCCTCATAATCCTATGGAAGAATGACAGCCCTCTGCCACCAAACCCTGTGAAGAAGACATTGTATAGTTAATGTTTAAAATCTGAAGATGGTACATTTTCTATTCATTTGGAACATGGACTAATATGAATAGTCAACCTATCATGAAAATCTTTATTTCAAATGCATATAATCACAGGTATGATGAAGATTCCTTCAGAATGGGGACAATGTGCATGGTGACTATCTCCAGAGGTCAGGTACATAGAGAGCTTAAACATATATAGATCTATGCATCAGCGTGACTAGATGTCTATCTCTAAGAGATTGGAACACAGTTTTCCTAGGGAGTTTAAGTCTTTGCTGCAGAGGTTCCTTCCTTTTCATCAGAGCTTCTCAGGACACCAGAAAGATTGATCTTTGGAGCACTCACAGACGCCCAAATCAATTAAGCTCCTGATGGAGACCGCTGTTCCCTTCTTTGCAGCTTAGGAAACTGCATACACTTCCTTCAGAACATACCCTTCCATTTCCTCATATGTACCATTCCCCAAAATCCATGACCTTTGTTTCTTTAATTATTGTGATTACATAAATGTAGAAAGAAAATTGGAAAGTTGAATACTGGGAATTTAAGTGAAAAAAGGTTCTTTTCTAATTTAATTAATTGCTTTGATTCCTATGCCAGCACATCACAGCTTAAGAAAATACCTAAATACTAAACGGCATATAAAAGTAAATATTTTTTGTTGCTTTTGTTTTTATTTTCTTAGAGCTTTAGACACAAACCAATTCTATAATTCCTGATAGTTACTTTAAATATTTGATGAGTAGCAACAAGAAATTTGAAAAGAACAGTTTGCAGACATATCAATGATAAAGAAAGATTAAAATGATGTCTTCAATATTTCCTTTTAGACACCTCATAAGACTTTAAATATTCCAAAAATAGTTCCTCTGCAGAAAGAGCTCAACCAATATAATACATTTTTGTGACACCTAATGTGGCAATAAATATTGATAAACATTTTCATGTTAAATAATTTGGTTCCTTGATAGACTAAGTAAGGTTAGATTTGCTTGGTTCTTTCAAAGGGAAAATATTTTCAAAACAGATGGTTCATTTTTAGGAGCAGAGGTTGGACCCCTGTCATCCTGTGTTATATCTTCATCTCTAGAATACTGCTTCGGTTTTTCATTGACAAGTGCTTTGAGCATCTCCAGATAAGAACAAATAGAGGGTTATGCCCAGTATTTTTGGTAAATTATATTTTGTCATTGATGTATAAAAGAAAAATAATGATAGAGTAAAAATTCAGGATTCTATTCCAAAATTCCAACAATTATCATGTTGTGTCTTCAAGTCCTGTTGCCCTATCTAAAGAAATCACACTTGAATACACTATAATCAAAGAATTCAGTACTATGATAATCAAGAATGCTCAGTAATGTTCTACAGAAAGCAAACTGATTAGAAGTCATTGAAACAAATGCTACTGAAAGTTGAAGGATGCTATTGTAGTTTCAAATGGTGTATCAGAATGGGTTGTTTGTAAAGAAAGGATTTTTGAACCTATGATTTTGGAGGCTGGAAGTTCAAGATTGTCCCTGGCTCCCTCCAGGAGGTAAACATTTATTTTTAATTGTTCTTGTTGTCTTTTCTTTAAGTGTAATCTGTGCCCTATGACTCATTTCTAATGAATACATTTTAACAGAAAATACAAAAATCCTGACTTAACAATGGAGAAATCTAGCAGATCTTACATCAAGCAAATAATCAAAGTTAACATTACCAACAACACATATTGATATCAAATATTATAATTTGAGGAAGAGAATGCTTTGACACAATACATTCCCCTCAGTTTAACCAAAAGAAAATACTAGATAAGTCCAACTTGAGAAAGAGAGAGGGGAACAGGTGTGTGGCTGGGGTGGGGATAGAAACTGTGTGGGAGGGAGACCAAAGGGTAAGAGGAGCCTAAGGCAGAGAATTTTAAAGTGTCAGGCTTCTTCTAAGGATCCCTCTTCTGGGAATCAGCTGGGATCAGACTCAGTGTAATAATCTCTTCTTGAGTCCTCCATGACCTCATGACCTACTATTATCTCTCTACCTCTTAAAAGTTTTACTTCACTTTAGCATCACTTCTCTAGAGACCAAACCTTGAAGAGATGAGCCTTGGGAGCCCCGTCTTCACACTAACTGTAGGAAGTATAGCTGTTGTACAGAAATAAGCAGAAATTTATTCAAGATAACTTTTTATTGTGACAGAGTATATAATAACATATTAGCTGACTTTTCCTAAAGCCTTAATCCTACTTTAACACCTACTAACTCAGTAAACAAGAGTAACTATTTATGTCTTTAGGGTCTGATGGAAAAGATAGATAGGTCTGCATGCTAGTATGTGTTGGATGTCACAAATACAAAACAAAACTGTAGCCAAACACAAAATGCCCCAGCTACTAAACTATTTTTCAGAATGTTTCGTTTTTATTGATGCCTCAAATAATATTAATGGGATAATATTGAATGCTTCCTGAGTATATTCATTCTTCTTCGAATTTCTTAAAATATCATAGCTCTTTGAGACATTTACCTGTGGACTGGCTTTAGAGTGACAGGAGATAGCAACAATTTCCCTAGTAGCTCTTACTCTATCTGATTTCAAGTTTCATCCAATGTTTCTCTAGTTTTCAACATAGAGAAATATGGCTATGACATAAAGAGCCAACTCCAGACCAAATACTTCTTAGGCAATATGAATCTCTTGTTCACCCACAACATTCCCAGGATGTGAGACCATGTCATGCAGTTGAGCCTCTGCTACATTTCAGTGGGCTCCAGGGAACTGTGTATACTCTTTCAGTTATAAAATGTCACAGCATTGTACTCATGGTATATCTACACCCATTTTAATAAGTTATATAATAAGTTTAATACATTTTTTAGAGATGAATACATTTTATTGGATTACAGCATTTGTAAGAAGCACAGGTAATGGGCACTGGGCAAGGGTGGCACAGGCCATGTTCAGGACACTCTCTTGAGTGTGGTGCTCAACAATGAAGCCACTGGCATGGACAAAGATGCAACCAGGGATCCCACCGACTTGGTCCAGGGGTCCCCACCATGGCTCAGGCAGGGGCAGCTGGCTTTGGACTGAGTGAGGCTCCTTGGGTACACACTGGACTCACCACTGCCCAGCCTGGTCAGTGTAGATAACAAAAATGATGTCATATATTTCCTTTTAAAAACAATTTTAGTGTGTGCATGTGTGTGTGTGTGTGTGTGTGTGTGTGTGTGTGTGTGTGTGTGTGTGT
>JADRCD010203828.1:0-21284 GCA_019843815.1 Montemys delectorum
CACACGAAGATGGATGACCCTGAATTTCAAGAGCAGCTTGGTAGGGAGAAATACTTTCTATCCTTAGATTTTGGTGTGAGCCACTAGCCTTGATTTCTTTCCCTGTAGTTAACAGGAAGCCCATATATCTGTCTCTTTTGGTTTCCAAAGACTCGTAACTTAATTCCTTCAGGCTATTCATCAGCACAGTAATTAAACTAGCAAATGGATGTAAATAAAGTGAAATTGGTTTCATGACAGATGAGGCAAAGAGGCCTCTGACATGAAACAAGGCAGGACAATAATGATTTCAGCAGCATCAGGCCATGGAACGAACCCCAACTGGATTTATTAGGGGCTGCCGTGATTTGCTGGAAGCGGGCAAGACATGAGCACTCTTTAATTTGACAGGAATTTTGCATCCTAAAGAGCATATTGAAATATAAATCTGGAGATGAATTTAGGCAACTGTAAACAGAAGTACATTTTGGAAAAAGATGATATTCAGGTTTGTTTTTTTTTGTTTGTTTGTTTTTGTTTGTTTTTTTTTTTTTTTAAGAAGAACACATTCTCCTTAGTAAGAGAAAGGCTTTATTTGTTACAAGTTATCATCTAATCCTAGGAGCAACAAGGAGCAAAAAATGGTCACGTATCACTCCTTTGTAATGTGCAGGGTTACATTTAAAATTTCTAGGTGTACTTTCCAAGGAAGTCACATTGCACAGTTCATTTTTAACATCCAGCACTGTGAAAACATATGTGTAGTTAAGGGCTGCAGGCTTTGTTAGCAAGAGAATATGACAAACTGAGAGGGAAGGTTGAATGAGTGATAGAGTAGAATTATCATTTATTTAAATAAAGATCTGGTTAAAGTTTATTACCTCTGGAGTTCTGAGTCTGGCAGCCCAGAAAGCAAAGTTCTAGTTACAAGATCAAATTATCTCAAGCCCTTAGTCAGACAAAGCTTTAAAATCAGATATAGTTCTGTCTCTGTACATCAAGAATCTCCATAACCCAGCGGCAATAGCTGAAAACTATGCCACAAGAAAAAAGAGAAAGCAGAAGAAAAGAGAAAGCAGAAAGAACGCATGCTTGGCGGAACCAAGAGGACACAAGGGGGAAACTGAGTCGCTCTCCCCCAGGATAAAGATGTCATATATAAAATAAATGAAAGACAAAGTTTTCACCCCAGGAACAGATTAATGCCATTATCCACCAGAAGATCAGAAATAAACTGCTTTATATTTAAATATAGTCCCAATTCTTTAAGGTTCCTTTATGGAAGAGGCGCAGATAGTCCTCTAAAGCTTCCTTGAGAGTTGCAGGCGCCTCAGATGGAAGTCACAATTTCAGCACCATGGCCAGCGCAAGCGTCTGTGCTGCTGTTGACACTGGAGAGTTGAAATCTTACACATTCTTGTGTGTGTGTGTGTGTGTGTGTGTGTGTGTGTGTGTGTGTATGTATTTAACAGTGGGTCCTAATCTTTGAATGGGATGCTGTCACTTCTCATGTCCTCAAACTACATAGAGTGCTGTTTTGTAATACACAGAAGAGAGTGGACAAAACTGTTAAAGAAGAAAAGAACTTAAAGAGAAAGAAAAATAAAAATGAAAGAAAGAATGAGAGAGAGAGTGAAAGGGAGAGAGAGAGAAATACTCAGTGCATTCTCCCTCCAATCTAATTGTGGGTGACTTTCAGGCCAGGAAGGAATTTATTATGAAACGCAATTGGCTTTCGTTCTGAGCCTGCCTATTTTTTTTTTTAAACAGAAAAATACGCCTAATTATTTTAAAGTTCCTTTCCAATTGTGAGACATAGGCAAGTCCTTTAATTATAATACAATATGAACAAGGGGAGCATATGGAAGAGAATGTCAAGAAGAGGGTGCCGGGGCAGCTCCTCGGAAATCTGTATTCATTTCTGGCTCTTATTTGTTCAGTAATCTCTACCATCATAACTAAATCTTGAAGCACTGATGTAGTTCGAGTTGTTGTTGACTTAACGTCAAAATTCAATCACTGGGGGTTTTGCATCAGCCGGGCTACTTATTTGTCTAATAAATCCGTCATTTTGTAAGAAAAATATTTGAGCAGCCGTACTTGACCTCTTGGTATCCACAAGTCACATTTATTTCTCCCAGTTTACAAATGCAAAATCGAGATGATCATCTAACGCCTGAGGAACTGTGTTGATTTCTGATTGGATTTTAGATGGAAATGTCTATTTTAAATACCTTGTGATTAAATTGTACACATAATAGAATCCATGCATTTTAAACTCACTCCTGCTTGGTAACTTAACAACCTAGACTGCTAGTCATACATACTGATGCCAAAAAAAGAAAAAAAAAGTCAGTCTCCCCCACCCACATTTGTCCAATAAATACTAAAATTGACCCCTAATTGGAAGACTTTATTAAAGTCAGAGGTTGTTGAGCTTTTTTTAATTTCTAAACTAGTTCATTTAGATTATCTCCCCTTGTTCCCCATGGAGGGGGGAATACTGTAATTTATGCAGGAGAAGGAAGGGTTTTATTATGCCAAGCTCAAAGCTAGGGCACACAGGACTGACCATGCTGGCATTTCCAGTCCTAGAGATATAGCCTTCATTTTTCTTCTAGACTATAACTGAAGTTTAAGAAAATTCATATTACCATCTGCTAATATTAATTAAGGGAAGTAATGTCATATAGTCACTTGAACTAATTTTATTTTCTCCCAGCCATGTGCTTAGAAATTGCTAGAGAACATTCAGCTGTCCCTTTCCTATCCCCTTTCTCCGTAGAGTGTTTTCATGTAAAGACGATTTTATTGCTTAAGAATCTTCCCAAATTCTTTGGCTAAGTCTCCACATTCTTTCGGAAAGTTTCCCTGTTCAGTGAGAGCATTTTGTCTGACTGTAGAAATAGAAGGAAAGACATCTGAATCAGACTAGAATGCTCTTTTTGACAGCATGAGACTAAGAGAAGGGGACGTTGAAACTGGATCCGGGAGCTTGTCATAGGCTTTCAGTCCCAACTTGTATCAGAGAAGGGCAGGGTTTAGGTAGACCGAGCTGACTCTGGTGGAGAGAGGACCAAGGCTTGTATCTACTCAAGTTGGAGGATCCCGTGTGCTTTCTTGCCCTGGGACTGAGTTGCTGCCTGCTTATGTATGGGTGTGCTGTTCAATAACCAGAGCATTTGTAAAGAAAGCTTGTTTGGAACTGAAATCATTGTAATGGTTGGAACTAACAGATTTAGGTCAAAGGTGGTACCAAAGGGGCTCCTGAACTCCCACTGTCTCCACCTTTTGTCTCCTGGCCATCTCTTGCTCATCTCAGCCCCGCATGACCTCCAGCTGTTTGGGGACTTTTCCACCTTGCACACTGCACTCTGGAAGCTCTGCTGCCATGGACCTCCCAGAGTGCTGCGGAAGAGATCTTTCCCTGTTACTGTCCTTCTCTTTCAACCAACAAGGTCATAAGGAGCTCTGTCCCAGAGTTCCTAGCGGCCCCAGCGAGGGGTTCTGATGAGACTTCTGCACTGGCCTGGGCTGAGGAGGGGAACTTTCACCTGCAAGGCCTATGATGCTCCAGGCTTAAGCCTTGCCCTTGGGTATATTTTTCCAAAAATCCTTGGGATCCTAGCCCCTGAGATCTTCTGTGTGCTCCATAGCTGCTTGCTTCCTTCTATTGTTTAAAGGGGTCCCTGGTGAGCAGCAAGGGGAGCGGTGGAGGTCTTCCTGGCAGGAGCTTGTTTGACAAGATGCCTTCTGAGGGGCTACTGGGAGCATATCTGAGCGGTTCTTACATCACTTCCACTTACAGGCTGTCTCACCTGAATCCGATGACTTCACTTTCCTTTATCTCTCATAGGCATTTAAAACATTCAGAGAAAACCACTGAATCAAAAAAAAAAAAAAAAAAAAAAAAAAAAACCAAAAAATAAAATAGGAATTTTCAGATCTCTACCCACACTTCTTTGTGAGAGCAGTGGCTAGCACAAACAGCTCACTGATCTTGATCTCAGGCCCTGGAGATCTGAAAAGGAAGCTAGTGTGTCTGGATTCCTCTATAGCTCTGACACAATCACTACTTGGTCATAAGGGAGTAGTTCTAGAGTAGTGACAAAACTGGACTGAAGTGACGAACTTTTCCAATATTTGTTCCTATCACAAAAAACGTGAGTCTTTCAGAATCACCACCATCTCCCTTCCGAATCTATCTTAGCTTTCCCTGCTACAGGGGCAAAGTCTTGGCTGTCTTTGACTGGGCCTCAGGGTATGAACTCTGAGGGAACTATAGTCCTTGGCTGGCAAAGTCAGAAGTACATCTGGAATGGACCAAGGCTGGGGAGGAGAGCAAGTTGCTGTGTGTGGTAGAGTTGTCTTGGGCCTCCAAACTTTACTTTCACTAAACTTGGAGGAGCACTTTTCTACTTACACTGATTTTTGTTTTGTTTTGTTTTGGTTTTGACTGAATCAATGACTCAGTGAGAAGAGTATTGAAAAGGCACTGTGGTTTTCTTGTGCATGGCCTGTGCTACTGTTTGTAAAGGCAACTGAGGGAAGGGGGCATGCTTTGAAAGAGGAGAGCCTTGTGCTGCCATCATGGGGATATTTTAAAACTGATAATTCCGGCTGGAAAGATGGCTCAGTGGTTAAGAGCACTGACTGCTCTTCCAGAGGTCCTGAGTTCAATTCCCAGCAACCACACAGTGGCTTACAACCATCTATAATGGGGATCCGATGCCCTCTTCTGGTGTGTCTGAAGACAGCTACAGTGTACTCAGATAAAAAACAAACAAACAAACAAGCAAACAAAAAACCCAATGATTCTAAATTGGATGTAGACTGTTGGCAAAACTGTATTTATTTATTTGAAATGGATCGACATTACTTTTATTGCCGTTTGCTTACATGTCTGCTGCTTGTGGGTAGAATTGAACTGAAACACTGAGTTTAGTTACTTTCAACCAATTTCCCATCAGCTCAAGCTGCCAACCTA
The DNA here is from genome assembly GCA_019843815.1 of Montemys delectorum. NCBI lineage: Eukaryota > Metazoa > Chordata > Mammalia > Rodentia > Muridae > Montemys > Montemys delectorum. The sequence continues at coordinate 4,967 of JADRCD010203828.1, forward strand.
TCTCCAGGGATTCTTTCCCAGAGCTTAAGCAGTAACTTTCTCATTGAAGTACACATTTTTGTTTGTTTTTGTTTTTTGAGACAGGGTTTCTCTGTGTAGCCCTGGCTGTCCTGGAACTCACTCTGTAGACCAGGCTGGCCTCGAACTCAGAAATCCACCTGCCTCTGCTGCCAAGTGTTGGGATTAAAGGCATGTGCCACCACTGCCCGGCTGAAGCACACATTTTAAAATTGTTTTTTCCTTTAATTTTAAACAACATTCAAAAATCAAACCAAGCAACATACTATAAAGAAAATGATCAAAATTTCCATGTATATATACAATCCAGGCTCACAGAAATTCTGATTACATAGACTAAAAAGTAACTATAAACAACCACTCTGGCAAACTATTCAGTAATCTTATGCTTATTTTAGAAAAACTTAACACCTTAAGAAACTGATTCTTTCACAATTAGGTATTCATACGTCTGTCCTCTCTTGCTACCTTCCAAGACCAACAAAGAAAAAAACCTCACGAATCCAGCTCTTCTACAGAAACTATGATCATAAACTGTCCAGCAACTGTAAAGAGACCTAAGAAATTAACAGCCCAATGACAAAGCAACAACAGAGACACATCTTCTCAGGCAAACAGAACATTCTGGCCATTAGGGAATCAGAAATAATGACTGAGGCTCCTGCCTTCAGCCCATCAATGTCTCATTTAAAAAACATATGTGGTAAGCTCTTCTAAATCACCCCATATTCTCAAGTGAAAAAATAATCAAAACAGTATTTGAATACGGAACACTTCTAAATATGGGATGCTGCTTTGCAGTGGTGGCAAGGTTCACTAATACCCAGGACCTGAGAGAGGCATGAGTTCCAATATTTGAGCTTCAACTCCAGCCCCCACCTACAGGACCAAATTTAGCCTTCACCTACATTAAAGTAGCTGCAAGATCTCTAAGTTCTTAATGACAGCAGAGATCTCTGCCAGCTTGAAAATACTAACGTTAGCTTGTGGAAATAGATATTCTACACGGTAGTTAATAAAAACTTATAAAATCTTAAATCAATATAAATTAATTTAATTATGATTTGTAATTGCATTATGCATGATCAATTTGAAACACTACTTTAAAGATAATTAGAGCTGTGTGCTGTCACTCCTGACTTCCCTAATAGCTTAATGAAAAAGAATATCATATACTCACTACCTTTGGGTTAAACCTGTAAATTACACTAAATGCTTATTTTACAATAAAAAAATATGGTAAAATAATTGTACACTTTATAGACATATTTTATGACTCAATTGTAAGTGTGTAATGGATTTTCTTGGTGGAACTGTATTCTGCGTTTTTCCATGGACCTAGTTAAGTATTTATTAGGGTTGATTGAGCTGTCAGTGTTTTTTCAGGATCAGACCTCAAGGATTTGAATGAAGACTAACTTTTATGTAAAAATATCATGCTGTCCTCGAAGCTTGTGCCAAGAGGTCACTGCAGATGGAGGTCCTAACTTAGCATAATGGGTTTAACATTTCCATGACATCATCAGGGAACCTGAAAGGAGTCTAAGGATAATCAGAGTGGTCATTCAGGAGAAGAGTAAATATTTTATGAGGATATATAGAAGACAGGAAAGATGGTCAGAAAGGTGAATCTGAGCTCCTTAGAGTTCAGAGAAGGAGGCGTTTCAGCCAGGCCCAGAGTTGAAAGAGCCAGTGCATATGCTGAAATTAGCCAGATGAATCTGAGAGGTTCAGAGGGGACTCATCTCAGAGAGCAGTTTGTATAGATTGCTTTTGTTTCCCAAACTCTTCATGCATTTCTCAGTCTGGAGGACTTATCTTTTAAATGATAGCATCCAGGAATATACATTCAGTACTCTCCTGGCCCTAATTTTCTGTGCTGGTTTCTCAGTATTTTCTGGTACTACAAGACAGGCTTTTTACTTTTAAGATAACTATTGGAATTATCAAGAGCATACCAATCATATTTACTTGTTTCCTTCCTAATATAAAATAATATTTAATTATCTGTATCAATATAGGTCTTGATAGGTTAACCTTTACCTACCATCAGATATCTACTCCCAACCCAAGACAGATAGTGAGAAGTGTGCACATACAGAAAAAGAAATAAGAAAAAGCACAAAGAGCTATATACTTCATCATTGTAAGCACTTTCTCAAAGCACTCATTTTCTCAAAATGCTCTCTATATTTGATTTTTCAAGACAGGGTTTCCCTGTGCAGCCCTGGCTATCCTGCTCCTTGCTGTGGAGACTAGGCTGGCCCTCAACGCAGAGATCAGCCTGAGTCCAGATAGCTGGTATTAAAGGTGTGTGCCACTATGCTAAGCACGTGATGATCATTTCTGTCAGACTTCACATAACCAGAAATAAGTGTATTTTATTATTTGAAAAGTAGTCACATGTTCTCCATATGGTTAGAAGAAGCACTTGCTCAAGTTCACTATTATTATGTTATTGTTTTTTGTCTTACTTTAGATTGTGTGAATCAAATATCTAGGTGAATTATTAACAACATCACCTGGAATGAATCCTGAGTCTTCTTGCATTGATGTTCATTTTTTTTATGAAAATTCCCTTGATACTTAAAACACAAAAGAACTTGAGAACTTTATTCTCTGCTGAAGATATAAATGCATTAAGTGATGCAAAGAGTTGGTAAAATGTTCCTAGGTATAAAAATTAGTGTTTTCTCTAAAAGTCCCTTGTGTTTTCCCACATTCCCCATCCTGTACAGCTTAGAGGTTGCCAGGCCACGAAGGCAGTCTTGGAAACACTCTTCTCTTTGGCAGCCTCTTACCTCACAATGTATTCTACAGCAAGGGTACACTTGTGCCCCTGGCTTTTAGGCTATAATCAACCCTTCTGGAAAGAAAAGCCTGTTTGTTTTATCTTTGTATTTCCTCAAACAACTAAGGCAACATTATATAAAATAGGAAGGAAAACATCGTACATGCTCAAGTTGAAGAACATACAGATTTCTTCTTGTATCATATTGAACACACATAAATGATAGAGTTTCTTGATTCTCTTTCTAATTATGCCAGTGTGTTCTGGTGTTCTTACCAAGGCTGGCGGCAACTAGGGTCATATCCACCTAGGGTTCTTTTCATTCTTGTATTTTATCCTAAAATTATGTTGATATGAATTTGGTTTCACAAGTATATCACCATTTTATTTGAAAGCAATTTAAATGAGGTTAATATTTTAAATGTCATAATTTTCTCTACATAACTTGTATTATCAATTTCTGTGTAATCAAGTCATGTCAATTAGTTACAGGCTGTTTTATGATCAAAAGCCCCACTCTCTTGACCTGAATGGCAAGTACACTCCATTATTTATACCGTCATGGACAGATCTTGTGTTAAAAATTTGGCATTATGTGGTCACCAGATATTAACTTGAGAACGTCTCTGTATGATTTATTCTTACTTTCCCCTTTGCACAGTCACTGAATATAGCAATGTAATGATTACTGCAAGTGGGCCAGTCAAATGTCAAATAAATCATTCCTTTATCAGATGCAAAGTTTAAAGTGCCATTTAGCAAGTTTTGCTTCTTGGTAATGGGACTCAGCAAATTTTATGTTCTGATATATTTTATAATGCTTCAGAGTAGCTACTATCATCTTGGGACCACATAGCACCACACTTCAAAAGGTGCTACACCCCAACTCTTTCTTGTAACCGAGTAATTTATTATCGCCACCTTTAGTAGACCTGTGCATCAAATACAACAGTGATATTTTCTTTAACTCTGATAACCATTGGCTTGCCATGAGGGAAAGAACTATTAATGCTTTTAAACCAAGAAACAGTGCTTGACATGGGTCGTGCTACAGAGACATGAGTGAGTTAGTTTTATTTTTAAATGTAACATTCAATTTTTATTTTAAAACTCCAAAGAAGTTTTATTTGTAATGACCTTTGTACTTCTCCTTCATAAAGTGGGAAAATGCTTCTCATGCTCTGGGTTTTTCTTTGTCTATACAAAACAAAACAAAACCAAAAAACTTGACAAAACCAAGAAAGTCTGGAACGTTTTAGGCCAATTCCTTTTTTACATCAAACAAAGCCCAAAAGGGGAAAGAACTGGCTGTGGACCTATACATTAAATTTCATGACTTGAAGCCATAGTGACCAAACATCTTGTTAATCAAAATCCATATTCTCTTCATGTTTTGAGCTGTTTGCCAAACAAAGAGTGAACGAAACCTCCACACTTGCACATTTCTACATTAAATGTGGAAACATAAAAAAAATTAGATTAGGAAATAGAAGAATATAATGACCTTCCTCTCAATCATATGCTGCCAGCTAAGTGTTTGAGACTGAGAAATTGCACTAATGAAGCCATTTGAAGGCTTTTGTGGACAACCGCTTCCTCTTTGAAGATTAAATGAATGATGTTGATGTGATTAATCTTAGTACAGGGAGTGATGCAGCAGCTAGGAAATACCTTGGTGATTTTCATAATTAAACTGAATCAACATTTCAAAGAAATGCCAGTGTTATCGCTTGTATATTAGAATTACGTTCATTAGACAGAAGAAACAAATAGTTTGAGCAAACAAGATTTTCCTTTTGGTGTATTGAGACTTCTGTCATGTCTCAGAGTATCTTAGTATAAATCATCATTACTGTTTAATTTTGTCCTTGCGTTCTTGGCTGTCCTGGTGTCTCATTGTACATGCAGAGTGAAGCTGGTGACTCACAGCTTCCCATGGCTTCGTTACTTTCAGATCCTTACAATTCATCTTCTCTTAACCTCATTTATAAGGTGGATATCTGCTCACCTCAAGGAAGATTTCAGAAAGCCAATTTCTAGTTAAGTGCGATGTTTTGGAATTGTTTTATTACTTTACAAGGACTGGAGAAAATCATAGCTCTGACATTTCTCCACATTTTTGATAGATTGAGAACTCACAGCACAGTGTTCTCTTTTGACTTATGTATTGTTATTAATTTCTTGTAAATAAATCTATTTTCCTTGTAGTAAGGATTTAAGTTTTTTTGTGGTTTGTGGATAATTTCAAATAGAGAAAATATTCAGTGCCATTCCTGAGCAAGCTATGTGAACTTGGCTTGCTTGGTAAGTCAACTCTCAATAGTTCTGGGTTCTTAGTCGATATCCAACTTCAGGCCAAGGGCTAAGCATCACTGTGATAACAATTCAATCACACATTAAATTATTTTAAATGTTTCTGAGTGACTCCCAGTTTTCTTCTTTCCCTGGTTATTAAAAGAAGTAGGAAATGTTTTTTCTTAATTTTCTCTCTTTAAAAATTTTATGTGTATGGTGTTTTGACTGCATGAATGTCTGTGCACCACATGCATGCCTCATACCTCTAGAGACCGGAAGATGATATGAGATCCTCTAGGACTGGAGTTATAAATGATTGAGAGCCACCATGTGGGTGCTGGGAAAAGCCCAGCTCTCCTGGAAAAGCAAGCCAGTGCTCTTAACTGTGCAACCATCTCTTTAGCCCCCAATGAATGTTTCTTTGAACATACCACATAAAATACACACAGTTTGAGTTTAATCTGTAATCTTAAGTCAGATGAATTTGGTGGCCGTTACCAAGTCACAGATGAGTGAAAATATTTATTCCCCAAACTGCTTTTCTTTCACTTTTGTAGGGCAGAAAATACTGAAACAATCAAGCACCAAAAACCAGCAAAGTGACAAGACTTCCAAAATATTTCTTGTCACAGGACCCAACTAAGATGGAGTCAAGGTGGAGACAGTCTGAAATCTGTTGACATTCTTCACAAAGTATGGTAGTTTGAATGAAAATGCCCCCTCCCCCATAGGCTCATAAGGATTGGCGTTACTAAGAAGTAGGTTCTTATTGGAGTAGGTTGCCATGTTGGAAGAAGTATGTTACTGGGATTTGAGGTTTCATGCGCTCAAGCCAGACCCAGTGTCACACTTTCTTCCCATTGCCTACCAATCCAGATATAAACTCTCAGCTACTTGTCTGGCACCATGTCTGCCTATATGCTACCATGCTTCCTGCCATGATGATAATGGACTGAATCTCTGAACCTGTAAGCCACTCCCCAATTAAATGATTTCCTTTATAAGAGTTGCCATGGTCATGGTGTTTCTTCACAGCAGTAAAACTCAAAGACACAAAGATACTGCCCCGTGTCGTGTGACATGCCACATAGTCACCCACGCATAGAAGATGCTAGTTAGCTACAACAGTCAATGTAAACTGAGATACAAAGCTTTCAACCTATAGAACAAATATCTTCATTTGAAATAGACTTTCTGGCACTGAACGCTACTTATGACAAATGTAAAAAAAAAAAATATCGGTGCAAAAAAAAAAAAAAAATTTCCCCTTAAATCTTTGCTCTCTTGCTTGCTAAACTAGAGCCATAACAAACAAGACAGGACAAAGGAAGGGAGCCCTCAGCATGCTGGGCTGTAAGGAGACATACCTGGGAAGAAAAGCTCAGAAAGTCTCCTTTCTATAAGTCACATGTAAGATAAGGAATCCAAAAGCCCATGGCAGGGGGAAGAGGAAGGAAATCGGACATCTGTTGAGAGGGATCAGATTGGTGTGGGGAACACACAGTCCAATATGTCAGATCAGTCCGTGGGAATGGTGGGAACCGTGCCAAGTGAACGTGGAACATTAGGGCACAGCGTAGTTTATATGTGTGAAGAATGTCTTATATCAATGGGTCGTGCTGAGGGAAAGAAGAACTGAAGTCACAGACAAGTAGACCTTACTAAACAGAGAGTCCTGCCCTGTTGTTGATGCTGCCCTATGATTGACTGGAGTCTCATGCATCCTTGAGGAGATGCTCATTTGGAGGACTATGAAAATACAATTCACACTTTGGTGGTGTCCAATTCCAGAGAACTGAGGGTGGGAAGAGATTGTTATTCAATAAACCGTTCATCCCAGAACACTTCTTTTCTGGAACCCTGTAAAGAATTGGAGCCATTGAGAAGCTCTGAAAGAGTTTGTTCTTGGCAGTGCTCCCAAGCTAGCCTCTCTCCTCCTCTTGCATAACTTTTCTAGAAAGCACTTGATGCTTATTTCTGGATGGGTCATACTTGCCATAACCTTTTTAAAAACAAAGATTTACATCAATTTTTACTTCTCCCTCTTCATTTCCTTTTTCCTTTTTTGTAGCTAAAACAAACGTCCTATGTCTCATAGCTGATTTTCCTTTAGTAATGAAATTTAAAGAAAAGATGGTATAGGGGAAATGTCTCGGTCTGTTTTTTTCCTCCAGGTGGTCCATATTGTTCTAACCACCTTTCAGGTGATGTGCATGTTTGCTCTAATGGACAAAATTCACAAAGACAGAGGGCACATCAAAATGAAGTGACCCTGGTACTGACACTTTGACTGCTGGATACCATTCTCCAGGATTCCCTAAAAATAAATATGTATTGATCTTTACAGATTCTCTCTTGTTATGTTTTGCTGACAGAGAAATGGCATTTAATGATCCCTACAACTCAAGAGAAGCTTTGTTTTGTTTGTGATGTATCAAAACACATTTTTAAGGATGCCTATCAACCTAGTTATAAATTCTCTCTTCGGAATTCAGTTTTCTCCATAGCGTTTCTCATTTTCCGACTACTCACTTAATTTCTACATATCCCCATCCTCTTGGCTCTGCTGAACACACAGCACATGAAATGTCACTTCTCTGTTGCCTCCCTGCCCTTCCTCTTCCCCTATCTTAGTGTGTATACACTTGTGTGGATTTTGTATGCTGCATGTGTGTGGAGCATGCACTTCAGTGTATAGGTGCACTGGCTATTTGCTTACATGTGGACATCAGAACAGTATTTTTGGAGTTCCCCCTGTCACTTCCTGCCTTATTGCTTTAAGATGTGGACTCTCAGTGAACCAGAAGCCATGTGTTTTGGCTATGCTGGCTGCCTAGTGAGTTCTCAGGATCTGCCTGTCTCTGGTCCTACTCACGCCCCTGCTGGGCTTTCTACATGGGCGCTGGGCATTCAAACACAAGTCCTCATGCTTGCAAACCAGGTACTCTTCGCTGTAACTCCCAAGCCATTTCCTTCAATTCAGTCCTGTTTTTGATTTTTCTGACACAAGTCTCGCTGTGAAGAACAAGCAGGTCTAGACCTCTTGTTTCTCTTTCCTCAGTATCTCCTCCCAAGCATCAGGAACAAGGGAGTGCACTGAATTGCCTGGCAGTCAGAACTTCATGGCAGGATTCACCCTTAAAGTGAGTTCCAACCCTCTCTGTCTCACACACACGCACGCGCGCACACACACACACACACACACACACACACACAAAACAAAAAACAAACAAACAAAAAACAGGAAAATGAGCATTTGCGAAAGTACCAGAAAGTTGGTAGAGTACGCACTTTCTTTAGTTTTTCTCTTTTGGCTTAGTTCTTGCTATTACAGTAAAAAGAGAAAAAAAAAAAAAAAAAAAAAAAAAAACAAACCTCGTAAATTAGATGGGACACAGGGAAGGATTAAAAAAAATAGGAAGAAACCTCCTTAAATTTGGTGACCTCAATTGAAAATTTGATCATCAATAGGAGGAAAGGACCTTGGCCTTGTGAAGGTTTTGTGCCCCAGGGTAGGGGAATGCCAGGGCCAATAAGTGGGAGAGGGTCGGGTGGCAGGCATGGGGAGGGGGGAGGCAAAAGGGGTTTGTTCTTGTTGTTTTTGTTTGTTTGTTTGTTTTTTGGAGGGGAACCTGGGAAAGGAAAAATTTACATGTAAATAAAGAAAATATCTAATATAAAATAAAAAAAAAACTTTGGTGACCTTAGCCTGGAGACAGGTGTAAAATTTCACTTGCTATGTTTCAATTTCCTTTGAGTTTCTCTGTGAATTCTATTACAAATTCCCCAGCCCTAATAACTGTAAATTCAAATAACTCAATTATTTTTGAACATTCCTATTAAACATTGCTAGAAGTTAGGGAATTAGTGAATCAGAATGCCTGGGTTTTCATCCTGATTCTACTTTTATTAGCTGCGTAACTGATGTCAAATTACATAAATTCTCCATGTTTCACATTCTCCATCAGTGAGCTGGAGATAAGAATGCATTCTCCATCTTTGAATGAGTGAAGAATTGAGTAGATTAATGTCAAATCATTTAATGCAGTGCCAGGCCATAATGCCCAACTGGAGTAAGCACCATGGGTTTGTCATAATTTATGGTTTTGTAGTTTTCCCCTGTAATCTGCTAAACATTGGACATGGGGGCTGTGCTTATTATCTTTATCTCCAACAGTGTTAAGAGACAACTGTCCGTGAAAAGACATTTGAGCATTGGCTCATGGATTGATGGTGTCAATTAAAGTATCTCTTATAATGTTTTAAGTGGCTGGAGACATTCACCAGCCAATAGAAAAATAAGAGCATGAACCTCTTTAAGTGAGCCCTGGCTTTACAAGCCTCAATGTCACAAACATAAATTAATAAGAAAATGCACAGTTACACAAGTCTTCACTTCAGAGATGGAGAGCCTTTGTGCGCGGTCTGTATGACATGTACCAGAGGGGTGGTACAGTATGCAGTTCTCTAGTTTTTTGGCTTAGTTCTTGCTATCATAGTAAAAGAAAGAAATTAGCAAACTAGGTGGGCCATCTAGAGGAGAGTATTAAAGAAAAAATAGAAAGAAACTTCCTCAGTTTTAATTATTGGTAGGTTTTTGCCCTCTTGAGTATTCTTTCATTTTTTTTGTTTAGATATTTTAGGACTGTGTGGTCCTTAGTGTTGTTGTGATGAGCCCAAATGTCACACTTTAAGTCTTTGGGGTATGCGCTGTATCTTTGTGCTTATCAACTTAAAAAAAATGTGAACAGGGAAACCAAGTTGGAAGCTCCAGCGAACAGAATGTGAGCAGGTCTGCCGATCACCATTCCTATTGTCATATCTGCATCTTATGATATACCAAATCGTATTAACCATGTTTCTAAGTTTGTATCCACACTCATGTCCCACAATGGACCGCCTTGACCATAATTGTAGCCTCTGGTAGTTCATTAGGAAGAAATAACCCAGGCCACGACTAGTACAGCGAAGGGAAAAATGGATGAACGTATTAATTCGTCCCCTTTATACATCGCTAAGAAGCTGTGTGAATCCTTCTTATGTGGGTACAACTTGTGGTGACATTTTTTTCATTTTCTTTGTGGCAAGAGTAGAGAGGTTTGGAGAGTAGAGGACATGAAGACTCTAGAGATACAATCACCTGGCAGTTCTTGAAGGATTATTATATGTCATGTGTGGCCTGAGACAGTGATTCAGACTGGAATGAGCTGTGTGTGTGTGTGTGTGTGTGTGTGTGTGTGTGTGTGTGTGTGTGTGTGTAAGCTGTGGTTGGCAGAGCAAGTAAATGTTCAATGGAGTGATAAGGTTCAGTGAGGGGGAGATGGAGTTTGTTAAGATAACTACTAACATAACTGCTGAAGTATTCTTACCTGAGCACATTGTAATGTCACCTGGTTCTCTTCTGTAGAAGCCAGGTCAAAATTATAGCCATGATATAAAGCGAGCTGATATACAGTCTACTCTTATGTTTCTCTTGTCACTAAAGAATCACATATTTAGGAAAACAAGGCAATGTGGACTTCTGTTTTTATTCAATCTACTCGAAGCCATGTTGCTGAGAAGAAGATTATGTAGAAAAATTAGAATTACGTTTGGGACGTGGGGAATAGCTCAACCAGTAAATTGCTTGCTGCTCTAGCATGAGGACCTGAATTTAGTTCCTCAGTGCCCATGTAATGCTGGTGAGGTTTATAAACCCAGACCTGGGAAGGCAGAGAAAGGAGGATCTGTGGGACTCACCTCTAGAAGTGACCTGCCATTGGCAAGCTCCAGCTTCTGGGAGAGCCACTGCCTCAAAACATAAGGCAGAGAAACAATTGAGGAAGAGACCCACTGTTAACTATTGTATTTCACAAACACACACACACACACACACACACACACACACACCTACCCCTCTTGAACAGTAAAATAAAATTACTATTCTAAATTTAATATAACTGAACTATGAACAGAAAATAATTTTCACTTAAAAAACCTCATTGCTCATCTATGCCTTGATTCCTTTTACTTAAAGCCAATTTTTGATACTATATTTCTGTATAGTTGCAATTAGACCCAAATTTCTAATTTAAAATAGCCATAGTTCTGTGTGAATTCCACTTTGCTTTAGGAAGAGCATATCAAGAAAATTGCTATTGAAACTTCTACTAGAGACCACATAGCACATTTATGTTCTGCTTTCTTTTTTCTTGTTCAGCCCTCTTCCTTGACCTAAATACACTCCAGTTGGACTCTAAGATTCAGAACATCTGTCTACAACCTTGTGCAGAATCCCTCCGGAGGCCTAGTTTTGCTCTTTATTGTATGTTACTAACCACAGTAGAAGCCATGAGCGCATTTAGTTTCCCTAGGGTCTGAGATTGCTTTAATTGCCAGCGACAGCAATTTATGCTCTTATGGCTTCTCACTATTCCATACATTTACAATGATTCTGTGGCATTACTGATGGATCCATTGTAATTGAACTGGCTTGCTGTCTGTTTTATGATTTTTAAAGAAGTGTTTTCTGTTTTCTTCTTTGAGTTTTTCAGAGTTCTGGATCCCTGACAGTCCTATTGTTCACTGGGCACACTTATTCATATGTTTTAATCTTACAGTGCCACAGGCAGATAGATGTGGTGCCAATACATCAATACATCCTGAATGGCACTTTATACATACCATGGAAAATTTGAACCCAAAGTAATGTGAACAGACTATTTCTTTAACTATCTATTATAATCTTCCTCTTGACATGCTGAATGTGGGAAACAAAATTGAATTCACCTTTATGTAAAAAGAGTGTTTAGCATGCTATATTATGAGCATTTTTAAGTAGATTTATATTATGAACAAGTTCTGATTAGGAATCAGTAACTTCGCACGGGTAACTATCAACTTTGTCTAAATCATATCCCTTTATCTGAATTTAGAAAGAGAAACAAACTGGAGATGCTGGGATTTCTTTATTTTGTTATTATTATTATTAGTTTTTCTAGACAGGGTTTTTCTGTGTAACTCTGACAGTCCTGGAACTTTCTGCAGACCAGAATGGCCTCAAACTCACCTTCCTCTGCCTCCTGAGTGCTAGGATTAAAGATGTGAGTCATCACTTCCCAGTAAGATGTTAGGATTTCTAGTGTGAACCATTGGAACAGGCATAATCTGAAGAGCTATGAAGATCAAGGTCCTTTATGAGTAAAATACAACCTTGTAGGATGTGGTCAACTAAGAAAGACTAAATCAGAGTTGAGATGAGCACAGAGTGCCTAAAGTGCTTAAATCTCAAGGAGCAAAAGTTCTCGTCTAACATGGCATTTTGAAGATGGGAGCAGTATTTGTGGCAAATCCCAGTTTTGTGTGGAGCAGAAAGAGGAAGAGCAGGACCACTGTTTGGTGACTAAGATGCTTGAGGACAAGAACAAAGACAGTATAAATCAAGAAACGATAAGGTTCACACCTAGAGTGGCAAGATACAAGGTCTTTTGTGGTGACAGTTAATCAGGGGACAAAGAGATTTCTAATTAGAATGAATTATACAGGAGCAGGTTCCTGAAGTTACACTCAGTGAGTTGGTAACTGGATAGACACCTAGATAAAATCTATTTATTTATTTAATATTTAATTACTACATTTGGGTGTTTTGTCTGCATGTAGGTCTACACACCATGTATGTGGAGTGCCCAACGAGGCCCGAAGATGGTTTCAAATCATGACAAATGGTTGTGAGCCACGACGTGAGTGCTGTGAGTTAAAGCCAGGTCCTCTGGAGGAACAGCAAGTGCTTTTAAGCATTGAGCCATCTTTACAGCTCCAAGATTTATTATTAAATTCCAACTGTTAAATTATCTTTAGAATGAATATCTAAAAAATATCTATTTTCATTGAAAGTTTTTTTTTGTACAGTGTATTCTGATTATAGTTTCCCTCCCCTCATGGCTCCTCCTGGATCCTTCCGATTTCTCCATCCATCTAATTTGAAGTCATCTTCCTCTCCCTATTTAGAAATTAACCAGGCTAATAAAAATAACAAATAAACTAGAAATTTTAAAAGAAAAATCACAAGAAGCACACATACACACACAAACCCTTAAAAACACTTACTTGAAAATCATAATATACAACCCCAAACCCCAGAAAGATATGTATGCTCAAGCAAAACAATATGAGACAAAAATATCGGCCAGGTGGTGGTGGCTCACGCCTTTAATCCCAGCACTTGGGAGGCAGAGGCAGGCAGATTTCTGAGTTCGAGGCCAGCCTAGTCTTCAGAGTGAGTTCCAGGACAGCCAGGGCTACACAGAGAAACCCTGCCTGGAAAAAAGAGAGAGACAAAAAAATCTACAAAAATACTATTGAATTTGTTTTGTGCTAGCCATCTCTTACTGGGCGTGGGTCCTCCCGTTACATGAGGGTTATATACCTAGAAAGACTCCATAAGTGATTATTTTATTAATTGTAAGTATTATGTCTGAGAGAACATAGTATTTATCATCTATGATTCTCAACCTACTAAAAATTCTTGGGATGAAGAAAAATGTTCTGGTTTCCTTTAGTCTGGTCATACATAGTAATTTTCTGAACTCATTATTTGTATAGGCTTCCATTTAAGTATGAATGCCTGAGAAGCTACTTGCAAAGATCGTAAGTGTGATAGCTATGGAACGCATACTGGAACCAGACACATCTTTTTAGGGGCATACAGAGTCCAAAGAAAATATTTTTTCATATCTTCCCTCTTATGATAATTCATGCATATTTTTTCTTCCCACAGCACAGCATTAACGTCTGCGTATATTCAATGGGATGCCTCTAGATTTACTTCTTCCAAGATATTTTATCTGGAAAGCATCACCACCACCACCATCACCACCATCCCCACTACCACCATCATCACCATCATCACCATCACAACACAATCACTACCACCACCATCACCACCATCCCCACCAATCATTACCATTACCTCATCATTATCATTCCCATCACTCCTTAAGCTTGTAAAGTGCAGTTTACTTTACCAGAAACTTTTCTTCTTTCTTTCTTTCTCTCTCTCTTTAACTTTATAATGATCCTTAAAGTGAGAATCTAATATTCTCATTTATAGAGGAGGAAATTCAAAGACTTTAAATTAAGTGACTGAAAATCCAGGGCTAGAAAGTGGTATGCTTAAGTTCTGAATTTATCTACTAACTCATCACTGAGTTGTCATCCATATATTGCTTTATTTTGCAAATTGTTGACAGGTATAACTGTACCAAGTTTTTCATTTTACTAATAATGGGTGTTGGGAGGTTGAATGATTCAGATAAGCAGTTGTACTATCTGGTACTGGAACGCTCGTTGTTATTACCATCCTATTTACCAGAGCCGAGACCTGAGCCAGTCTAGGCACCTATCAACAGACAGAGGGCAGACATGGCACAGACATACTAGAGAAAAGGCTTAGAGAGGTGGCTCAGCCGTTAAAAGCACTTACTGATTCACAACGTTGGTAGAGGACCTGAACTCAGTTTCCAGTACCCACGTCAGATGGTTCACAGCTACCGGTAACTCCCATTTCAAGGGATCCAATGCAACTGTCACCCTTGTGGGCACCTACAAGCATACGGTGTATACACTCTCATGCAGGCACGCCCATGCATATACATTTAAAAACTTCTTTACGAAAGAAAAATAAGATAATGGTATTTGCAGGTAATTGCATGGAACTGGATATTATTATATTAAATGAAGTAACCTAGAATCAGAAAGACAAATACCACATGTTCTCTTATACATATTTTCCTAGATTAGTTTCTGTTGCTGTTATAAAGCACCATGACCAAAATCAGCTTAGAGAGGAAATAGGTTATTTATCTTCTGTGTTTTTATCGCTGTTCATCATGAAGGGAAGTCAGGGCATAAACCTGAGTCAGAAACTGAAGCAGAGACCATAGAGGAATGTATTTACTGGGTTACTTACTTCCGGTGGCGGTGGCTTCCTTAGCCCTCTTTCCTCTACCACTCAAGACAACCTGCCCAGGGGTGGTACTGCCCCTGATGAGATGGGCCTTCCTACATTAATCATTAATCAAGAAAATGCCCTACAGACTTGCCTATAGGCAATACAATGGAGATATTTTCTCGATTTTTGTTCCTCTTTCCAGATAACTCCCGCTTGTTGGAAAAAAAAAGAAAAACTTCCAGTGCATGTGGATCACATATTTTAATTATTATATGTATATATGTGTTTGTGGATCTTAAAACTAGAGAAGGAGCCAAGAAAGGGGCAAACAAGGTCTTAAATGGGGAGGAAGAGCAGAACACCCTTTCCATGAATGTAGATGCTCAGGAGACTATGGGAAGAGGTGTGGCTGGAGGCCAGGGGCCACACTGGAGAAGAATGATGGGCAGAAGGCAGCTAAACCCACGTGTGTGCAAATATGCCACGATAAAACCCATTGCTTTGTATGCTGATGTAAGAGGTAGAAAACTTGGAATAACTTTTATCAATTAGTGCATATCAATTGTACAACGCTGTAGGTCCCACCTGGACATTTTTACATACATGTATACAACATTTTGATTGTATTTACTAGTCCCACTTACTACTCACATTTAGATGCACTTTGATAAACTGAAACAACTCAAATTAAATGTAAAATGAAAATAACATAGACATCTTAACTGTCCATGTTTTACTTTATGTGGTTGTATTAAACAGTAAAATGCAAGTCCCATTAGGGTCTTTCCCTGGCATGTATTACTACTGAATAAGCACCTAACTTTCTCCAGTAATAAAACAGTCACTTCTTGTTCCAGCTCAAAGTATTTTAATACTAGAAGAGTAGACATACTTAATATTCTGAGTCATACCTATTAATTAATTTAAATTCAATCCAAATTCTGACTGATGGTTTCATCTGCATCGAAGAGTTGTTTTTGTGAAAATATATTTAGTAGTAACTGCTCTGAGATACATAAGAGCAGGCAAAGCCAGGTCCCTGCTAATAGACTCTTTTGAGCTGGTGGAGCCCCAATTGTGCTATTACCTGGTCCCCTTCTGAGTTGGCTGTGTCTGTGATATGGCTGGCCTGGCTTTGAGCCTCTGGGTCATCCTCTAACAAGAATTCCTGGGCCTCAGGGTAATGGTGTTATTTCTATCAGATTCTGAGCTACAAAGAATTTTATTCTCATATGAACATTTTAGATGTACAGCAAATATTTGCTAGAAAAATCACTAAATACATA
>JADRCD010203830.1:0-38835 GCA_019843815.1 Montemys delectorum
GAAATAATTTCATTCATTCTATGAGATCATTACAGACTAAGGCTGGTCTTCAATAGCAACAAAAACAACAGAAAGCCCACATTCATATGGAAGCTGAACAACTCACCACTCAATGATAACTTGGTCAAGGAAGAAATGAAGAAACAAATTAAAGACATTAGAAGTTAATGAAAATGAAGGCACAACATACCCAAACTTGTGGGTGTGAAGAGGAAAGCACATACCTCTGAGTGTCTCCACAAAGTAACTGGAGAGAACATACACAAGTGGCTTAACAACACATCTGAAAGCTCTAGAACAAAAAGTGTCAAACATACTCAAGAGGAGTTAGACACCAGGAAGTAATCAAACTCAGGGCTGAAGTCATCCAAGTAGAGACAAAATGAACTACACAAAGAATCAACAAAACCAAGAGCTGGTTCTTTGAGAAAATCAACAAGATAGATCAACCCTTACCCAGACTACTCAAAGGGCACAAAGACAGTGTCCAAATTAAAAAATTGGAATTGAAAATGGATACATAGCTACAGAAACTGGGGAAATTGAAAAAAAAAATCATCAGATCCTTCTACAAAAGCCTACACTCAATAAAACTGGAAAATCTGGATGAAATAGACAATTTTCTAGACTGATACAAAATATCAAAATTAAATAGGATCAGATAAACCATCTAAATAGTCTCATATCCAATAAAGAAGTAGAAGCAGTCATTAAATATCTTCCAACTATAAAAAGCCCAGAACCAAGTGGGTTTAGTGTAGAATAATATCAGACCTTCAAAGAAGACCCAATACCAATACTTTTCAAACTATCCCACAAAATAAAGACAGAAGGAACACTATCTAATTCATTCTATGAAGCTACAGTTAAACTATGTATTTAATCTTGGAGATGGAACAGTTTCTGTCTAATCAAGTACTTGTCACAATTTTCCTTTATAGAAGACTTCTTAAGAAACGTTTTTCTACTTCTGTCATGTTTCATGTTCCAAATAGATTTTAAAAAATGATTGAGTGCATATTACTTTTAACTCTGCAAAATATCATGTATATTTAAGAGGAATTTAACTATAAATTATTTTGATTTCTTAAAAATATCAATACTAGCCAGGCGGTGGTGGTGCAGGTGGTGGTACATGCCTTTAATCCCAGCACTTGGGAAGCAGAGGCAGGTGGATTTCTGAGTTTGAGGACAGAGTAAGTCAGCTGGGGCTATACAGAGAAACCCTGTCTCGAAAACAACAACAACAACAACAACAACAACAACAACGTCAATACTAATTTGTATACTCTAAAATAAATTTTATTAGTTTAAAAAATAAACAGATTTTTAAAAATTAAAAAATACGCCCTCTAAAAAGAAAGAAGAAAGAATCAATTGTTTACTAAAGATAATAAATTTATTTAAATGTTTAATAATTTGCCCCAGCATTACAAATGAAATAAATAGCAAGATCATTCTACTCTTTTCTAAGAAAACTGAGATCAAGACTGACAAAATAAAAGACATTAAAAATGTTACTAGCCAAGTCCTTCGATTTCATACTTTAGAACAGTTGAGAAACATAAACACAATGAACACTATTAAGCAATTCCATGATCCTGGCAACTTTGTTTTAGTTTCTCTTCCTGATGTAGTAAAATATCCTGACAATGCTCAAGATCAGAGGATCAGAGGTGAAGAAGACATAACATCTGTCCCAACACCAGGAGTAACTGGGACCAGTGAGATCCAGGCACTCAGGAACTCCACCAGTACAGTGGCATGGTTTGTTTCCAGTCTGTTTGGGCCAGTGCCCTAAGCAGACCTTGGGCACAAATTTTGCAGCCAGTCTCACAACACTCAGAGAAAGCTCCACTCCCAGGATCTTTAATGGGCCCAAAATCACAGAATCACAGAATTACAGAGACAGCTTGACTCTGAGAAGTTCCAACACAACCGAGATCACAGGAAGGACAAGCCCCAGTCAGATTAACAATGGCAGATAGCACTAGAGATAACCAGATGGTGGGAGGCAAGCATGACAACATAAGCAACAGAAGCCAAAGTTATTTGGCATCATCAGAACCCAATTCTCCCACCATAGCAAGTCCTGGACACACCATTACACTGAAAAAGCAAGATTCAGATCTAAAATCACTTCTCATGATGACTATACAAGACTTTAAGAAGGACATAAATAACTCCCTCAACGAAGTACAGGAGAACACAGGTAAACAGCTAAAAGCCCTTAAAGAGGAAACACAAAAATCCCTTAAAGAACTACAGGAAAACACAATCAAACAGGTGAAGGAAATGGACAAAACCATTCAGGATCTGAAAATGGAAAAAGAAACAATAAAGAAATCAGAAAGGGATACAATCCTGGAGATAGAAAACTGAGGAAAGAAATCAGGAACCATAGATGCAAGCATCAACAAAAGAATACAAGAAATAGAAGAGAAAATCTCAGGGATAGAGGACACCATAGAAAACATTGACACAACAGTCAAAGAAAATGCAAAAAGGGAAAAGCTCCTAACCCAAAACATTCAGGAAATATAGGACACAATGAGAAGAACAAGCTTAAGGATAATAGGTATAAAAGAGCGTGAAGATTCCAAACTAAAGGCCAGTAAATATATACAACAAAGTTATAGAAGAAAACTTTGCCAACCTAAAGAAACTGATGCCCAGCCTGGTGAGATAGTTCAGTGGGTAAGAGCACCGACTGCTCTTCTGAAGATCACAGCAACCATATGATGGCTCACAACCACCCATAATGAAATCTCACACCCTCTTCTGTGTACTCATTTATAATATTAAATAAATCTTTAAAAAACAAAAAGAAAGAAAGAAAGTGATGCCCCTGAACATACAAGAAGCCTACAGAACTCCAAATAGGCTGGACCAGAAAAGAAATTCCTCCCTTCGCACAATAATCAAAACACCAAATGCACTAAACAAAGAAATAATTTTAAAAGTAGTAAGAGAAAAAGTTCAAGTAACATATAAAGACAGGCCTACTAGAATTACACCAGACTTCTCAGCAGAGGCTATGAAAGCCAGAAGATCCTGGGCAGATGTCATACAAACCCTAAGAGAACACAAATGCCAGCCCAGGCTACTATACCCACCAAAACTCTCAATTACCTTAGATGGAGAAAACAAGCTATTCCATGACAAAATGAAATTTATACAGTATCTTTCCATAAATCCAGCCCTACAAAGGATAATAGATGGAAAACATCAACATAAGGAGTGAAACTACACCCTAGAAGAAGCAAGAAAGTAATCTTTCAACAAACCTACACAAACCTAATTCCACTTCTAATAACAAAAATAACAAAGTAACAATTACTTTTTCTTAATATCTTAATGTGAAAATTAACATTATAAACATATCCTAACCGATCTAAATCCAGAAATATGTGTAATTAGAAATTTGTTGGATTATCTAATTTGATAATCAGAGAAATAGGTCTCTCTAATTTGTTCTCTCTAATTTAGTAATCTGAGAAATAGTTCCAATATTGTACAATCCAATACACTTTATGCTTGTTTGTACATGACAGTGTCTTGCTGTTAACCACATAATGGTCTTGAAATCATACTTCTCCTATTTCAGCCTTTCTCTTAGTAGGATTTTTTATTTGATTTTACACTATAGTAGAGTTTTCAGAACAGCTTACATATTTCAAAAGTATTTATACAGACAAAAGAAACATAGACAATTAACTTAGGAGATGGATTGTAAGAGAACCAAAAAGAGTGAGACTGAATGCTTTGCTTGATGTTTGTAACTATTATATCAAGTTTGAAGAAGAGAACTTTATAAGTTACTATATCTCTGAGATGAATGCTTTTCAAAATCATCATAACAAATGAACCAGATTCTTACCCTCACCTAATGTCTGTGCCACCCTCCAAGTATAACCATTGTTCATTGAAACAGTTGGTGAATTATTTCATGGATAGACCATCTTAATACACACTCTATTTCTTAAATGAATGTAACCTGTTCTCTGTGTGTTGAGAATGAAGACAATCAATCAAGTCAAATAGCTTTGATCATAGTAGGAAATCTGTATCCAAAAATTGTGCCTACAATTCACTCCTTGGCACAGCAGAACTGTCAACTCTTAGCTTAGCTACGATGGAGGTAAAATCCTTTGGTAATGTGAGGGACATTGAAGTTAAGCCTTATTGTAATGAACTCCAATGTCTAAAAATTGTTTTTATTTTGGTCTTGTACCACAGTAAACCAAGATTTAATCTCTACTAAAAACAAAACAAGCAAGCAAACAAACAAACAAAAAAGACTTTATGTTCATTTAAAAAATGCTAGTAATGATGTATTACTTTAAAATATACAGTTAATATGTTTGGAGTTATTTAAAATTTATATTGAGAAAAACATATGTATTTTCAGTATTGCTGTAGATAAGAATCTACATAAGGCTGATGAATTGATTGTTGATTTATATCAAACAACTTTTATAATACTCATTTTTATTGTTACAATATTTTATAAATTTTAAATAATATGACAAAACTTTAAAAAAAATGAAAAAAAAATAAAGAAAAATGCCCTGACAAAAGTAATTGTTTTTATTTTGTCTCAAAAAAATTGAATAGTTTTTTTGTTGTTGTTTTATTTATCTCACAACACAGTCCTTGCCTCCCTCCTCCTGCTTTGTCTTCCAATAGTTCCTAATCCCATTCATTGTCTTCCCTGTCTCCAAGGAGATGGGACCTCAAGTCTCTTGAAGGTTAATCATATCTTCTCCCACTGAGTACAGACCAGACAGTCTTCTGCTGTACATGTCTAGTGAGGCTCTGATCAGTTTGTGTATGTTACCAGCTAGGAGATCTCAGGGGTCCTGGTTAGTTGAGACTACTGGCCTTCCTATGGGGTTGTCCTCCTCCTCAGCTTCTTACACCCTTTCCTTAATTCAATCACAGTGGTTCCTGACTTCATTCCAATGGTTCAGTATATGTATCTGCATCTGTCTCAGTCAGCTCCTTGTTGGTCCTCTCAGAGGAGAGCCATGCTAGACTCCTGTCTGTAAGCCTACCACAGCATTAATAATAGTGTCAGGCCTTGGAGCTCCCCCTTGAGATAGATCCCAAGTTGTACTGGTCACTGGACTTCCTTTCCCTCATTCTTTTCTCCATTTTTGTCCCTGCATTTCTTTTAGACAGGAATGATTCTGGGTCAGAGTTTTTGACTGTGGTAGCATCAAGGTAGCTTTGTAGTTTAACTATCACATTTTTTCCTTTGATTTCAGCTGTAGAATTTAATTAATGGCACACAGCTATCATTAGTTCATTGACTTCATCATCTTTTCTGTCTTTTTATTCCTTTTTCCCTCAAATCAGTCCTACATTTTTTCATAGGCACCAAATCTAATTAATTTGTTGCAAACACTTGGATGTGTAAATAATCTTCTTAAAATATAGTGTTATGGGCTGGAGAGATGGCTCAACAGTTAAGAGCATTGACTGCTCTTCTACAGGTCCTGAGTTCAGTTCCCAGCAACTATCTGGTGGCTTGCAACTATCAATAATGAGATCTGATTCCCTCTTCAGTTGAATCTGAATGAAGCAACAGTGTACTCATATACATAAATAAATATTAAAAAAGTGTAACCCATTTAAAATATATATAATACTGATTTTCATATTGTTAGATCATGAGAATAGAATTATGTTAGGGAGCAAATACGTTTGTATGTACAATATGAGGTTAGGAATATATCTCAGTGGTATAAATGTTTGATATACAACCATAAAGACTTGAGTTTGGATCCCAAGTGCACATATAAAAAGCTAGGTGTAGGCCGGGCAGTGGTGGCTCATGCCTTTAATACCAGCACTTCAGAGGCAGAGGCAAGTAGATTTCTGAGTTCGAGGCCAGCCTGGTCTACAGAGTGAGTTCCAAGATAGCCAGGGCTACACAGAGAAACCCTGTCTCAAAACAACAACAACAACAACAACAACAACAAAAAACAACAAAAAAGGATAAGTGTAGTCATATATGCTTGTAACCAATCACAGATGGGGTGGAGACAATTATATCCCAAGAACTAATTGTTTCACCTAGCCTAAATCAGGAGCAGCAATGAGAGACATAGACTTATAGAACCGAGATAGTAGAAAAGAATTCCTGATAGATTCTTCCTGCCTTTCTATGTAGATGAACATTGTATACATCCTCACTCAAATAAGTGTAGACTGATAATTTTGGAATATAGTTTTCTTTTAAAAACACAGGAATATTCTAGGAATATATTCTCACTTTAATCCCAGGGGAGGGGATATAGGGCTAGCTATGATTTTTCCTCAAACTATAGCAGAGGTCTGGTTTGTTTGTTAAGTAGTCATGTGGTAAAAGAAGAAACAAGAAAAAATTAGATATCCTTCCTTTAATCCTTTTCTTTTGGATTCTACAGTCTGATTAAATTCAGTGGTGTTCACCCTTCTGTTTTCTCAAATAATAAACAAAAATCTATAAATTCATAACTGAACTCATTAGCAGTGACAATAGATGTGTGTTCACACAGTGCCAGACAATGGGGACTGCCTTCTGGGTTCCTTTGTGTCTTGATGTGTAGAACTTATACTCAAGATATCAATTCTTAGTTGCTTTACTTTTGGAAAGTGTCTCCTTCTTGTGTTTGATAGTATCACTTGCCTTTTCCTTTTCAAAGAAAATATATATACTTTATTATAAAGTCCACAAACACTGGACTGGGAAGATGACTTTTTCTGAAAAGTGCCTGCCTCACAACCATGAGGCCATAAGTTTGCACTCCCAGCACCCATATAAAATGATGGCTCATGCCTGTAATCCTTGGATTGGGGAGTTAGAGACAGGTAGCTCCCTGGAGCTTACTATTCAGGTAGTCTTGTCAAATGGCTGAGTTCCCAGTTCTTTGAGAAAGACTGCCTAAAAATATAATGTTCAAAGTAAGTATAGGAAACTCGTGATGTCCCCCTGATCTCCTCATGACCACATACACACATTAGCATGCCAACTTTACATACTCATAAAGAAGGGATTTCAACTGAAAAAATGTCTGTCTCAGATTGGCCTGTGAGCATGTCTCCAGAGCATTTTTGTTTGCTAACTTATACATGATTACTCAGTCCCTAGTGGTCCATCCCTCCCCTAGTTACGTAGTCCTGGAATGTATAAGAAAAGCAGCTGAACAAGCTAACAATTGTTCAATTGTATAAGAAAATGTATAAGAAAAGCAGCAATATTTTGTGGTCCCTGCTTTAGATTCTGCCTTCAGATATCAGCCTTGGATTTCTGTTCACAGTTCCCTCAATGATGGACTGCAAAGTGTAAGATGAAATAGATCTGTTCTTGCACCAATTGCTTTTATTCATTATCTTTAACAAAACAACAGGGAAGCAAACTGTGACACTTCATCCAAAGGCACAAGTGCACATATACACATGTGCAAATAAAGTAAAGTCTGCTAATTCTTTGTTCTTGACGTTTCGTTTTTTAAATTTGGTTATCTGGTAAATATTCATGGTCAATGTAACTATGCCTTATAGACTTCCTCTTGCAGGTTATTTTTTCAGTCTTGTGGTTATTAAAGTACTCAAGTGTTCTGTATTTTTATTTAGACACTGAGAGAAATGAAGATTTATTTTCTCCACTAGGTAAATATCCAGCTTTTACTGGTTAAACTAATCACTTCAGTTACATCATGGACTTTGTTTTATTGACATTTTGTACATATTTTGTATTTCCACAGATTAAACTTATCACAAATGTTTTCAACTGTATTATCCCATAACATCTCAGAATATGTCAATACATTTTAAAATCTCCTTTCTGTCTCACTAATTATCTTAAATAGAATTATGGAGTCATTCCTTTGTTACTGATTTCCAAGTGTGCCACATCATGATGAAATAACTTATGTAAAAGATTAAGTCATTCAAATTAATGATATTCCATTAGTGATTTATATGTAATAATTTTATCCTATAAATATTGTATGCTTATTTTTTTATTTATTCACCCACATATATGTTATTATATAATTAGGATAGAAGAAGAACTTGTTTTTTCTGCCTGCAGTTCTCAGAACATGGCTTCTAACACTCCTGAAACATCCTGAATTAGAAGAACATCCTATGAAACACTATTCTGGTTCTTGAAATCTTAATGTATTAGGTAAGTTTCTCCTTGGCTATAATGAAACACCCAACAAAGATGAATTGAAGAAGGTTTTGGGGGCCTCACAGCTTGAGTGCATAGGCCAGCACATTGTGCATGCACATTGATGCACATTGTGCAGGACCTGAGCCAGCTTGTCACACTCTCCACATTCAGAAACCAGACAAAAATATATATGCTTGTCAGGCACTGCCATTGGGTTGGTGGGGGAATAAAGGGGTGAGTAACCAGAGTCCCACCAGGGGCTCCAGTTCTGTGGGTGGGCAGACAAAGGAGGCTACCCTGACTCTCCACACTGCCCAGGTAGGGATCTGGCTGTCGAGAGCCACTATCCCAGTCTGCAGGGAATGGAAAGGGGGCAACCCCAGGGGTCTCTGGGCCTCAGGGAGGAGGACAGATTCTAGCTACTTAGCATTGCAGGAGGGAAGAGCTGAGAACAGGTGGGGTCTCCAAGGTAGCAGTGGCCCCTGGCTGAAAGAAGAAAAGGGTAGGGGCAGGGGAAGTGGCACCTGGTGGTTCACTCGTGGACATGAGGCATGAGTTCATGGTTCGGTCTTGGTCTCGCTTCTGGAGCTGGAATCCATTGCCCCAGGACTGTGAGTCTACATGAAAGGAGGCAGTCCATAGTCTTAAGGCATTATTTTGGAAAGGAGAGAGAGAGAGAGAGAGAGAGAGAGAGAGAGAGAGAGAGAGAGAGAGAGAGAGAGAGAGAGAGAGAGGCCAAGTTGCTCCTTTTATAATGAGTTGTGTTACCTTTCGTTTCCCAGGGGCAGGTTATACCTAGCTGTGGACCGTTGACTGGGGATGGAGTCCAGCAAGAATACTGGGAGCTTGAGGCATTGTCTAGCCACAGGATAATGGAGTAAAGGCTAGTGGTGTCAGCAACCATATGTCTGGGGCGTGGCTTACTATTCCATTGTAGAATTCTTTACTCGGTCGCTGGAGTAAACCTCACTCAACCAAAAACACAGACTGCTTCTCATAGTCCAACACATGCTGGTACTAAACTATATTTCTCCTTTTGTATAGTTATGTAATATTGCCACTCATATTATGGTAAATCTTCCCTCCTCAATTTGTCCCACCCAAAAAAAATCATTGGTGATTATAGATAATATAAAACTGGTAATCTTAATCACATATATAGAATCCAGGCTATGAAAATAAACAGATCATTTGTAGTTGATTATAATCCCATAATTTAATCACACCTGTGTTTATGGTGAGAAGTTTATATTAATAAAGCACCAGTGGGTGAAATGGTTTTCTGCTAAAGGAAACAATTGTGATTAGATAATTGGAACCATCCACATGTACCTAAATTTGGAGATGAGAAGGAAGAAGACTGAATAAATCAATATTGGTTAATGATTTAGTCAATCAAGATTATGAAGTGGTGCCATTGTAAAGCCCTAATGATGAATTTTGGAAAACGTAGTGGAGAAAATCTCCTATGTATCAGAGAGTGCTTCCCTAATTTTTCTTTGAGCCATTTCATCAGATTATAAATCTTGTTGAAAGAGACATAAAAGCTTGGCATTTGACCAAACTATAAATGTAGTAAACTGGGAACTCACTACCTCAAATTTGCATCAGAAATAGAGCATCCCTGTGGGCCTCAGCACCTAAACGCATGAGGTCTGCACTGAATTAATGTAGTTAATACTTGAAACTATTCGTAGGCTAGTATAACATGCTGTTTGTTAAGAACTGTAAAAATGCTTTACACATTTGGCATCAGAAATGATTACTTTGACTAAATTTTGTGAGCTAAATTTTCCAAGGGAAAAAAATAACATGCCTTTATTACAGATACTACAGGGCTGATTAATTAATTTCAACACCCTGAATTACATAGAATTAGAATGTTGTAGGTCCAGAATCAAATTTCGTTGTGCTTACTTTAGCTATCTTCATAATAGTCAACAGGATTTCATGGCTGAGACAGCATGTAGACATGTTAGTCTTCCAGAAACTTAAAAGAACAGGTCAAAGGATGGGCAAAAGAACATTTTGGAGGAAAGAAAGATACAAAGTAAGATATATATTGTTCTATAATGATAAGTGTATCAGTAATCTGCTCTCATTCAGGTACAATGACTTAAACATCAGAACTCACCTAAACTAATATCAAGTGTGATGACATACACTTGTAAGGCCAGTGCAGGAAGGCAGATGCCCAGGGCTCATTAGCATGCCTAGTCTGCTTGGCAAGTTCCAAGTGACAAATCTTGTCTAATAAAAAACTTAAAACTTAAAAAAGTAAAAGTGGCAAGGCCATTGCTATGTTCCCTCAATATGTGCACACTGACAAGGAATGTGTACCTGTACACACATGCATCTATACACACCTTCCTTCCTAAGATGAGGAAATACATCCCAGCACATTTTCTGATCAGTAGTAACAATTTGTTATTACAAGTAAATTGTCACCTTACCTTTAGAGGTGCACAGGATCATTTAGTCTCCACAGTCTTTTCACCAAGGTTTCATATTTGTTTCTTTTGTGTGCTGGTTAACATTTATTATCAAGTTGACTTTTACACCACCTCCCCCTGGAAAGAGGTAATCAGTCTTGAAGAATTAGTCTATAGCCACACCTGTGAGATATAGTCTTCAGAGGCCTCAGGAATTGCAGAGGAGTCTCAGGACTGCAGGGACAGGATCCTCTCAGCTTCAGAGTGACAGAGCTGGATCAGCGACCATCTCTGCCCCCTCCCTGATATGGGAGGGCTTGCCTCCAGGGCGAGCTTCAGCCCAAGGACTCAGGTGAGATCCGCCATTTACTCTCTGGTGACTTTTTAAGGCAGGACCAGCCCGGAGGCATAGGTCTCAGGAATTGCAGGTGAGTCGCAGGACTGCAGGGACAGGATCCTCTCAGCTTCCAAGTGACAGAGCTGGATCAGCAACTATCTCTGTCCCCTCCCTGCTAGGGGAGGGCTTGCCTCCAGGGCGGGCTTCAGCCCAAGGACTCAGGTGAGATCTGTCCTTTTCTCTCTGGTGACTTTCTAAGGTGGGTCCAGCTGGAGGCACAGGCCTCAAAAGTTGAAGGGGAGTTGCAGGGCGGCAAGGACAGGTCAAGCTCTAGTCAGAGACACCAAGAACTTCTAACACCAGAGATCAAGAGATGGCGAAAGGCAAACGCAAGAATCCTACCAACAGAAACCAAGACTGCTTGGCTTCACCGGAACCTAGTACTCCCACCTCAGCAAGCCCTGGATATCCCGAAACACCAGAAAAGCAAGATTTGGATCTAAAAACATATCTCACAATGCTGATAGAGATATAGTCTTCAGTCAAGACTGATGTGAGAAGCCCAGCCCGTTGTGGCCTGCACCAGGTCCTGGACATGTGGACATTGACTGTATAAGAAAACAAGCTGAGTGCTCACCAGCCAGCACCATTTCTCCATGTTTTCTGCTTCAGTTATCACCCTGATTTCACTCTCTTATTGTCTATGACCTGGAAGTATAAGCTGAAATAAATTCTTTCCTTACCAAACTTGTTCTATATCAGTGTTTTATCACAACAGAAAAGCTAACTGAAATACTTAAAATATTTTGTCCTAACTTTTCCTTGCTTCATGCATCTCCAGTGTTCTAATTGTATGCTGTTGAATTTAAAACTACTTCACCATAACTTTATATATGCAGGAATTAGGGTACTAAGAATTTAATTTTTTTTCTGTTTGTTACTCCATGATATGCACTGTTATATCTAACTGCTATGCCCATGGCACTTCTTTGAAACATATTATATATTATTAAATAAGGAGAAATCACATCTAAGTATACTACTTTTAAGTCAAAATTAAAAAAATCATCTTAGTTTTTAGAACTGAGAGATTATTTGAAATTTGTCCAGCAAATTCAAGCACACAGAAGATATTTTCATTCACAAATGTTCATTTCCACTCAGTGGAAATAAGAAAAGGTTGTTGAATAAATGTAAAGAAAAATCATGTCTCATTTACAAAGACAATTCATGCATAAACTACATGCATAAACCCCATAAGTGGAAAATCAAAGTTGATGGTTTAGAACATGGTGAGGGATGTGCACACAACAAATGGGAATCTCTCACAGCTCTCCAGCATAAGAGTTATTAATCCTTCTTGCAGGTAAGCAGTTTCAATGCAATGTAATTACAGCAGCCTTGTAATAATGCAGCACATTTAATTTTTAATTACCACATATTTGCTGTTATGGGAATAGGCACAAGAGTGCCAAGTCAAATAATCTAACAAATGGAAAATGTTACCTGAGCTCTCTCTCACTTCTCCAAAATTTTCAAGGCAGAGTTAAAATAATTATTGGTGGATCAAGCAGATGTGTCTACATAAGGAAACTGAAGGACAAGAATAAGGACAGAAGTGGTCAGCAGCCATCTATGTCCCTTTCTCAACTAGGAAGATATTTTTTTTATTTAATTATCTTATTTTGTTTTACTCAGTTCTCTTTCTACCTTTATTTATTGAGTTACCGTTCTTCTTTTTATTCAGTTGAAAACCACATCCCAGGAAATGACACTATACATTTAGGGTGGATGTTGTTATCACAATTCAGTCAGTATAGAAGATACCTCACAAACATACAGAGAAAGTTCTTTCTAAGTGATTCCAGGCCCTGTTAAGTAGACAATCTATTTAAGGCATTGGCAGTGTCATTCCCAGAAACTAATATCCCATTCCAAAACATCAATCCTCTGTTATTCCTTAGAGACTCAGTGATTAGGCATTTGTGAGAAGTACCTAAAGGAAAAAGGACTTACTGTGGCTGATTGTGTCAGAGCATCCAATCCACTTTGGGAAGGAAGTGATGGAGGAAAGGGGTAGTTAATAACATGATAGCTAGGAAGCAAAGAATAAGGGCTTCAGGAATGTTTTGAGGAAAGACAAAAGGCATCAAGGATATGATCCCCCCCCCCAGTGACCATTGTTGTCCATTGGACTCTATCTTGCCACCATAGTGTGAATAGATCAAGGGATTAATCTAGTGGTCATGTGAGTTTACTTGTGATCTAAGTGTCTCTGGGATTTCAGACATACAGAAATACAAACTGTTAATTCCCTAGATACTTCTTGATCCAGAAAATTGAACAAGGGAATTTAAGCATAGCCTTGATTTATTTTTTTAAAATTCCTGGAAGAAATAATCTCTTAGTGAGCAGAAGAATGGTGTGTTTGATGCTGCCTTTCCAGCCTCTCAAGCCTATTCCTGTGACACTAGCTATGTAGCTGTGGAATGGCTCCAGTAATATTCTGCTTAAATAGATTTTCTTCCAGTCAGAACCAGACCTCTGCTCTCACACTGGGAAAGACTATTATTGTCTCCATTTCTCCCTGGGCCCTAGGCATATATCGTCCCTACAGACAACTGTCTTGAGAAACAACTTTTTATGAAGCTTGTCAGTGCTATCTGGAGACATCAATTTAGAGACTAAATTACAGACATGACAAGATCCAGACTTACAAAGTACAAGAAAAATAATCATTGAATTCTCAGTTGTAAATGAGACATCTATCTGGCTCCTTCACAGCCTCAGGAAACATGATAGAACAAGGGGAAAAGAATCTAATAGCTAGGAGAAGGTGCAATGTCTTCCAGACTGTACGTGATATGGCCATGGTAACTCTTATACTTCTAACAATTGTGGTTACGTGATTAATATCTTCACAAGACTGGACTCATGAGCATCACTGAGGGAGCTGAATTATCAAGGCTGCCCACTTCCTGGAGGATATATATTATTAGTAACTAACAGTTTGGAATGGAAAAACATGTTTTCCAATAGAGTAGTTAATGTTAAGATGCCTATGTTCCTGTAAATAACCACCCCCACTGTGCTCCTGTAAGAAACTCTAAGAAAACTTACTGTATTATTAAAAGGGGATATAAAAAGAAATGGAAGTAGAAATGCCAGAGTTTGAAAGATCAAGGGATTTAGCTGCAGTAAGGGGGAAAATGAGAAGGGCCTGAGTATGATTAAAACATAGAATGTACGTGTTTGAATATATAATGAAATCCTTTATGTGTAATTCATATATGATATAAATGGCTTTTTTAAAGAACCAGACACGTCAGACATCACTAACTATAATTCTTGATTAATTTAGATATATTTCCAAAACTCAGAGTCACTTTTTTCCCCCAGGACTTTAAATTCCAGCAGTATATATCCAAATATAATTAAACTGTAGTTGTTAAAGAAGATAAGAGGTTAAAGTAAGAGAAAGTAATCACTTATGTTTTATGGGATATAGTCAAAATATACTTGTATAGTTAGACATTAAATCTTTTTAATGCTTTTGAGTAATCAATCTTCTAGATTATCTTTAAAAGAAGAAAACTAGAATATGAGAAAGTTAATATATTTCTCAACATCATAGACTGTTTGAAGAACAGACTAGAAGTGTATAAGTCTGAGCATCTACACACTGAGTACCTTCAAAAACTCCCTGTTGCTTTTCTTCTAATTAAGGAAATCAGGAAAATACTGAATATTTTTTGTAAACCACTGATGCAAAAATCAAACAATTTTTATGAAGCTACCTCTTACTGGGACAGTTTGAGTTCAACTCTCATTACCTAGAAATAGAATATGTCTAAAAATAATTTGCAAACTATATATCCCTAGTAAAGGAAAGGTTTAATAGTCTTTACATAAAGAATATATTCATTTATACAATGATCTCAAATCTATGTTGTTAAGAGAATAAAATAATGTGAACTTCCTGATTATTTGCCTTCTGATTCTGAGGCCAGCTATGAACCATGGACACACCAAAGTTGATTGATCAAAGGTCTCATGCAAAATAGCCAAAGATAATATTTATGACATTAGTCTTCAGTCTTAGAGAGGTGGTTAAAATAGAATGTCACCTGACTGTGCTTCACTAATGCTGAATATTGAACTATGTGGTCCATATATTACAACATAATATTTATGGAAACATACATGAGACATTAAAATTTGGTATTGTTTTGATTATTAATGAATTTATATATAAAATTTGAGTGTAAAATTGCTAAAATAGTAATGGATATTATGTTATTGACTATATTATGTGTGTTTTAATAGACATTCCATCTGTAATAGCTTATTTTTTTCTGTATCTCTCATAGTTTGGATACTAGGGCACAAAGATTATCAATTACTATATTACACTTTTATAATACTATAAAAATATGGAGCCAGAGTCACAGATAAAGAATTTGTGAAATGCAGAGGATTTAATTTTGTAGAATCTACATGTGAGATTCTGAAACTTAGAGATAAAATTATATATAAGAGAGTGTCTTTTTGAGGCACAGATTATGATGTAACCTAGCTTCTGGACAAATCTCTTATCATCCTGCCTCTGAGTTCTCAATACTGGAATAGCAAGCATGAGCCAAAATCCAACATCCTCAAGTTGGGATAGCAATCATAAGCCACTATGCTCAGGACTTCAGAAATTTGAATCTTGTATTATACACATCTAAGTTTTTATCTCTTGAGGAATGCCCTCAGAGTTCCTCATACGTTGAAGATTGTCTATCCCAATTCAGTTCACACGTGATTGCCTTGGGACTCCATAGTTCCCTTGAAAAAAACTTGGAAAGTGAAGGGACAGCTTTATACAATAAGTGCTATTTATTTTCAGCTGCAGTACTCTCTCTCTCTTAAATTTCAGTATTGATCTAAATGGGTGAAAACATTTACCTAGGATAGCTCAAGGTCAGGCAAAGGATAGAATACTATTGGTATACTAAACTGAAATCACATTTTTATACTCACAGAAATCATTTCTTCTCACAGACAGCCTGACCAACAGCATTGTCCCTGAACAATGTAGCTGTCAGACTCCTGCAAACATATAGCTCTTCAGAAATAGAGAGATGTTAAAGAATTTTACTATGAACTGGATTTAGGGCTATAAGGATGGATCCTTCAGTAAAGTGCTTGACTTGTAAATGCGAGGACCTGAATTTAATCTACCAAACTCACATAAAAATGTTAGCCTTATATTTGTGATCCTTAAACCTTGGTGTACTGAGTTCTGAGATTCCACACTTGTACCACCAGGTCTACTTATATAAAAATAATAAATGCAGGAAAATTGACTTAATACATACATATTTTTAAGGAAATGTACCAATAATACAAAACCATTATTTGACTTATATTAAGTATAAAAAATAAGGCGATTATTTGCTTCACATGAGGGATATTGACTCAAACTATGAATTTTTCTTTAGATCACAACCAATATATTGGAAGGCTTTCAAAAGAAAATTTTGGGATAAATTCAACACTCATTAATGTTGGGTAACAAGCACATGATTCAATGTCATAAATATGCTAGTCTTCAAAAAATTAATGTAGCTCTAGTTCACACCTCATATTGAGTAATACTCATATTATGATTTGTACAATGGGACTTACTATGGACCTCCATCAAGGTGTCAGTGGCAGGTAGGATGTTTTCTACATTTTCAGGTATACATCAATGAGAAATTTTTAACCCAAGTGTATGGCCTTCTAGAGAAATTCTGCATGACTGATAGTGAATAATTATATACCAAAAATATTCAGCTTATGGCATTAAGCCCTGGTATAGACAGAACACCTGGTCATGAAACACTAACTGAATATGACACTGGGACTGACCTGATTTGGTCAAAAATGTGTCTGAAATTCAGCAGACCTTCTTCATGCATGGTAAAAGATAGAAATAATGCATGAGTGGCCACGTGCATGTATGATAAGAAGATGCAACCAAGCTTCATGGGCAAGCATTTCAAAATATAGTTCACATGGAGAGACCCATGGCTCCAGCCACATATTTAGCAGAGGATGGCCTTATCAGACATCAATGAGAGGAGAAGCCCTTGGTCCTGGGAAGTTCCATGCCCTCGTGTAGGGGAATGTGAGGATGAGGAAGCAGGAGTGAATGGGTGGGTAAGGAATAATCCTCATAGAAGCAGGGGGAGGGAGAATGGGATAGAGGGTTTCTGGAGGAGAAACCAGGAAAGGAGATAACATTTGAAATGTAAATAAAGAAAATATCCAATAAAATTTAAAAAAAAAATCACATCATTGCCACATGTTGCACCTGAGACAATTGTCTTGAGATAATACACACACACACACACACACACACACACACACACACACACACAGAAACACAGAATGTTGCTAGGACAGAAGTGACAGAAAGAGAAAAACTTTGACTTAATCTGTAGATAATGAATTGGTCTGAAAAACCCAATGAAACAATCACTAGAGTTTCATCAAAGAATTGTGCAAGGATGTCCCCAAATAGTGTTGTTCTAGCTTCATTCCTGGTGCTTTGACACAATCCTCTTGACAAAAAGTTACATGAAGGAGAAAGAATTAACTCACCTATAATTTTATGTTTCAGTCCATCACAGCAGCAAAGTCAAGACATAGATAGACGTGAAACAACTGAAAACATTGTCAATCAGTAACAGAGAGTGAGAAAATGGATGCACACATACCTAGTGCTCTGTACACTGTTCACATAATCCAGTGCAAATCATATACCTTTAGGCTATGCCTTCCCATAACAATTAAGGCAGTCATGATAGTATCCCATTGTTATGCCCTCTGGCCGAACTGATCTAGATAATCAAGTCTTCACTGAGATTTTCTTTTCAAATGATTATGTTTTGTCAACTTTAAAATTAAACAAACCATCATCTAGTATGCATGAAATAAGAGTGTTCAAGACTAGTATGATATGCCTATGTTTTTAAGCCTTAACAAATGATGTGTCATTTTTCCCTAAGAAAGCATGAAGGGGGAGTATAATAATATTGGTTCATGAAGGGTTGTCATGAAAACATTTACAAGAATGAGCATCAAGAATGATGATTTTAGTATCAAACGTCTAACTGATCAGTACTCCAGACAAGGTTCTAAAGAAATAATAGAATAATCCTGCCATCAGTGCTGTGTAGCAACTTCCTGTGAACTGTAAGTGACTGTTCTGAAGCAAAGGACATTAATACTCTGGAAGATTTAAAGGTAGGATCCTTGAGACTCAAGACATAAAGAATTGACAAATCCAAGGAAGCCTCTGGAGCTAACTATGTGTATAGGCCACTCCACTAGATTATGCAATCAATAAAGAATGCTAAGCAGAGATTTTTCCAATTTCTTGAGCTGCCTTCCAGTCACACAAAGAGCCCCAATGTTTCCTTTTTTGTCACTCATCAGCCTTGCTTAGATGAGCTTTGGTAATGAAGCTATTTATGAGTTATCCCTACACATGCAAGTCAACTATGACCCACATTTCTCTAAGTAGATCCAATATACCACTAGATGGACATTGATGGTAATCTTACTTTGACCTGTCTTTTTTGCCTTGGAGTGAATATATGTTTGGTCATGTTGCCTAAGGAAAGGCATCACACAAAGCTTAGCAAAATGCTACCTGAAACTGAGTATCCAGTATCAGCTTCACTACAGAAGGAGCTAG
This sequence comes from Montemys delectorum, assembly GCA_019843815.1. Lineage (NCBI taxonomy): Eukaryota > Metazoa > Chordata > Mammalia > Rodentia > Muridae > Montemys > Montemys delectorum. The sequence goes on from JADRCD010203830.1 coordinate 18,669, forward strand.
TATCTATCATGTTAACAATCATATAAACAATTCTTTCCATTTTCACTCCTACCCATGGCATCTTTCCATCCTTCTCCTACCTAGGGATACATCCCATCTTATTCCCAGAATAATTTCTTCTTAAAATGATTAAAACTAGGATTATCCAGTCCATACTGATTTTTATACCTACACACATAGAATACTACCTGAGTCCTTTGAAAAGAAATCATACTAATATACAGTTCTATATTATGTTTCTTTTTAATCAGTTATTTTATTTATAGTTCAAATCTTTCCCTTCCCGGTTTCTCCACTACAAACCCCTATTGTATCCATCTTCCTTCTGCCTCTTTGAGAGTGCTCTGCCATACCCTATGCACTCTTGCCTCAGTGTCCTAGCATCCCCCTATGCTGGGGCACTGAGATTCCACAGGATAAAGGGCTTCCCCTCTCATTGATTTCAAGGCAATCCACTGTTACATATGAAGCTGGTACCATGGGTTCTTCCATGTGTCCTCTTTGGTTGGTGGTTTAATCCGTGGGAGCTCTGGAGGGTCTGTTTAGTTGACATTGTTTTTCTTCCTATGGGGTTGCAATCCTCTTTAGCTCCTTCAGACATTCCCCCAACTCTTTCATCAGAGTCCCATTGCTCAGTCCAATGGTTGGCTGCAATCATCCACATCTGTATTGGGCAGGCTCTTGCAGAACCTCTCAGGGAATAGCTATACTAGGCTCCTGTCAGCAAGCACTTATTGGCAGCAACAATAGTGTCTGGGTTTGGTGTGTGAAGATGGGATGGATCCCTATGTGGGACACTCTCTGGATGCCTTTCCTTCAGTCTCTGCTCCACTCTTTGTCCATGCATTTCCTTTAGATGGGAACCATTCTGGGTTAAGCTCATAGCCATCCATTGAACTGAGTACATGGTCACTAATGAAGGAGTTAGAGAATGCACCTATGGAGCTGAAGGGCTTGCAGCCCCTTAGGACGAACAACAATATGAACTAACTAGTACCCTCAGAGCTCCCAGGGACTCAACCACCAACCAAGGACTATACATGGCGGGACTGATTGTTCTGGCAGCATGTGTATAGTAGAGGATTGTAAATTCGATCATGAATAGAAGGAGAGGACCTTGGCCCAGTGAAGGTTCTGTGCCCTAGTGTAGGGGAATGCCAGGGCCAATAAGTAGGAGAGGGTGGGGTGGCAGGCATGGGGAGGGGGAGGCAACATGGGTTTGTTCTTGTTTTGGTTTGTTTGTTTGTTTGTTTGTTTTGGAGGGGAAACTGGGAAAGGAGAAATTTACATGTAAATAAAGAAAATACCTAATTAAAAAAAAATTTGGAGATGGATAGGTGGCCCGATTCCTCAACCTGGGTTTTTTGCTATTCTAGATGAATTTGAGAATTGTTCCTTCTATCTTTCTGAAGAATTGAATTGGAATTTTGATGGGAATTGCATGCAATCAGTAATTTGCTTTTTGTAAGATTTTAACTATTTTCATCCTGACGATCCATGAGCATGGAAGATTTTTCCATCTTCTTCAATTTCTTTCTTCAGAGAAGTGAAGTTTTTGTTGTACAGATCTTTCACTGGTTTAGTTAGAGTATATTTCTAAATAGACAATTTACAAGTGAATCAAGAAACTGTGACTGGAATTCAGATATTTAGAATCTTTTTGCTAGGAAAAGCATAATAAATAGTCTGCCATGCAATTGGATGTTCAATATCCTGTAGTGAATTTCCATATTCTGAGTAAGAATGTATCCAAAAATATGCTGTGCAGTACTTCCAAGGCCAAAGTCAACTTTGTTTTCAAAATGTCAAAATCCAAAAGTCCTTGTTACAGCTTTTGCCTGTAAGAAATTTAAGTAATCACACCTTTAGCATAATCAAGTGACCAACGATATATTAATGAGACTTTTATTTTTGTTGTTCCATATTTGGAAGAAAAATAATGACCCAAGTATGAATTATCACTCTGATTTAAGATGATAATTCTTAAGTTATTTTAAGTTATAATTTTTAGAGTGTGAAGGTGTGGCATAGTGGGTAAAGTACTTGCCTAGAGTACTTGCCTACCACACACAAATACCTTCCTGGATTCTGTCCCTAGCACCAAAATGGGGCAAGATGGTACATAGCTGTAATTTCCAAAATCAGGAATAGCAGATAGATCTGAAATTAAAGGTCATCTTCAGCTGCATAGACTGTCCTAGGCTAGCATGGACTCTATGACACCTTATCTAAAAGAACAAACAAAAATGTTTCCATTCACGAAGTGGTCAAGATTTAAAAATTCATGGTGCCTCTGTTTGCTAGTCAAATACTACAGAGTAATTTTTATATGGTGGCACTAAGAATAGAATCCATTTTCATTGGATATAAATTCACTCAAGCCAGAATACTCGGGAAAACTCTCAATATCCTATGTCAGTTTTCTACGATTTCCTCAGGTCTCTGTGAAAATCTTAACTTCATAGTTGGCTGTCATGAGTATATTCTTCTCAGATGTGTATCCATAGTGATTGCAATTCGAAGAGAATAACCTTCAATTAGAAAAGTAAACTTTCCTTAAACTCCAGAAGGATGACAGGAAGTCTGTGATACCTACGAGGCTTGTGAGGCTAACTGGTGTCCTTACAGTTAATGGGAACTAGTTGCAGTGCAGAGTCCTGAAATCAATAAATGAAAGACTCGTATTTAGTTCCTGTTGCCAACTGGCTGTCACCAGGTGATTCACGGGTGCCTTGTTTCAGATTATAATGATCTAGACTTTTTCTCTTCTTTACTATCCTTGCTTGCTCATACTCAAGTGTACATCAAAGCTTTATGGTTTTGGTTTTCTTCATGTTACCATTTTTATGAACTTGCAAAGAGTAGACTCTTCTGGTTTGGGTATGAAATGTCCCTTAGAGGCTTATATGTAAAAGTCTCAGTATCCCAGGCAGCAATGTTTAGAGGTGAAGTTTTGGGAACTGATTAGAACTTGAGAACTCTGCATTCACCAATAGATTTATTAATTTAAAGGATTTTGGGGTAGAAGATGGATACTGGTGAAAATGCTCTGAAGAAGTCCACCCCTATATGTGTGCCTTGAAGAAGAACTGAAGCACCACATCACAGTAAATCCACAGTAAAGAACAGAGAGTCGTGAACTAATGCATGTGTACTATTGCTCATTTGGCCCTCTTGTTTTCATTAATTCCAGGGCCTAGACTATGAAATGCACTGCTCACATCAGTATGCATCTTTTTTACAATTAAGAAAACTCATGTCTGGCATGCTTAAAGACCAAGGCAATGTATATTATTTCTAATTGAGACTTCTTGCCGAGTGAGTATGCATTATGTCATCTCAACATATAAAACAAACCATCACACACTTGCTTACCTAGATTTAGAAAAGTGCTTCAATTCATATAATACTTAATTTTATTTTTAATGTAAGATCTACAGTCTACTTAAAGATGAATTCTACAAATGATGAAAAAGAGAACTTAAGATTCATTTTACCCTATTGATACTTAGTTTAATTTATTTTTGAGTCCCTTCTTACCCCTTTATTATTTTTTGCTTGTGTTTTTTTATTATCTCCATGTCTTTTTTATGCAATAACTTTGTAAATCTCAACCTAAAAACTGTACACTCTGTAATTGTTTAAGTTTTGTGGGTTTTTTCTGTTCCTTTAAACATCAATATATACTTTGGATTCACATTCAAATATTTCACTAAAAGCTACCACTTATTTTTAGCAGATATTGCAGTAATTTAGGAATAGTCACAGCTTTGTTTTGTTGAGATTTTCTTTTTTTTTAACATGGAAGGAAATTTATTTGTTCCCTCTGTCAAGATATTTCTATTTTTCAGTTTATAATATTAATTTTATATATTAATGCCTTAAAATCTATTCTAGATTTATTTATAGAGCTACCTTATGGTACGATATAATATCTCTATTTGGGCACTATTATTTAGTTATTTGTGGCAGTATTAAATTACTCTTTCATACTGATATTGAGTCAGTGATTTCACTGACTTCATTTTGGATTTTCTAAGCACATAGTCCACTGATAAGTCATCACCTCAAAGTCATAGACCATTTAGCCTCACCTATTTGACAGAATTCTAGGCAAGTGAGAGACCCTATCTCAAACAAAGAGTAAAATGCCTGCTAAATAGCACTGAAGGTTGTTCTCTGCCTTCTGCATGTCACATGCATGAACACATACAGAGAGACACACATACATAGAGACACACAATGGCACACACTTATAGCTGAGATAATAGCCATTTGCTATAATGAGGCAGAGCATTTGAACTGATGAGTTTGCTGTGTGAGACATGGCCTGCAAGTAAAAGAACCTCAATATAGTGATGAGTAATTACATCATTGAGCACATGATCTGAAACTCAGTTTAAAAAAATGTGTGCCTGGCTGCTATTATTTACAAATAATAGAGTTCTGGTTGATGATTCTGAAAATAGTCACTGAAGTACAAATGTCTACTATTCCCAGGATATGCTGGCTTCCCATAAACCTCAGTGCTGGTTGGCTACATGAGCCACACACTCAGGACTGAAGCCTGTAGTCAATGAAAGTAAGAAAAGGAGAAAAGCTTTCAACAGAGTACCATTTGGTGCCAAAGATGGATCCTTTGCTTTTAATTTCATAAGACTAGCTCCTGAGGCAACTCATGTTAATGACATTCAGTTTATCATTTTAAAGAAATGAACAGCTCTTCCTGTAAGGAGAAGCCTGAAGTTTATCTGACACTAATACTTAGTTAAGAAATTTGAGCCACTCAGCATCTAGGCACAGAGAAATAAGTAGAAAAATACATACAGCTATTAACGTTTTGTCATAGTGAGGGGAATTTTTGTAGATGCCCAAGCATGATGGTAGACTTGGACATACATTCTAATGACTCAACACAGATTTCTTAATGGAAGCTGATCACATGTGCCTGATTTACCCCATTAGTGAGCAGAAGAGTCTTCATTAATTACTTTAATCTGTGTCACTTTGTTTGCTACTTGTTAAATTTAAGCTCATTAGATATAGGTAGATAAAAGCTTTGTATACTGAAATGCTATACTAAACTTAATGTCAAAGGAAATCTTTCTCTTTTTGAAACATTTATTTTATTTTTTATGTATTCACTTTACACACCACCCATTTCCCCCCGTTAGTGAGTCCTTCCCCCAATCCTCCTCTATCCCCCTTCTCCATCTCCTCTTAATAGGTGGGTCTACCCTTGGGCAACTCCATACCCTACCACTTCAAGTACCTGCAAGGCTAGGTGTTTCTTCTCCCTCTGATGAGGAACAAGGTGGCACAGCAAGAAGAATATATCCCATTTAAAAGTAACAGCATTTGGGATAGTCCCTGATCCAGTATTTCTGGATCCTCATGAAGACCACGCTGTATATCTCTTACAAATGTGCCTGGAGACATAGATCCATGCAGTGTATGTTTTTTGGTTTGTAGTTCAGATTGTGAGAGCCCAAAGGGTCCAGGTTAGTTGACTCAGTTAGTCTTTCTGTAGAGAGGAACCCTTTCTTAACTACTATGAAATTGTGTGTGTGTGTGTGTGTGTGTGTGTGTGTGTGTGCGTGTGTGTGTGTGTGTATGTGTGTGTGTGTGCGCGTGCATGTGCGTGAGAGAGAGAGAGAGAGAGAGAGAGAGAGAGAGAGAGAGAGAGAGAGCCCTACTCATGGAAGTCAAAGGCCAAGACACATGACCACAGGTTACAGGTCTGTCTTTTCTATTCCTGTGATAAAATAGTGTAACAAAAGCAACTTAAAAGAGGTGCTATTTTGAAACACCATGAGGACATATTGTATCAGGTTTGTGGTAGGAAGTCATGAATGGAGATCTTTACAGTAGTTGCTCATTGTCTGAGCAGACAGAAAGCAAAGAGATGAAATTTTGTGTTCATCTCATTTCTTTTTCTTTTAATGTCATGCAAGAACCTAGATTCTAACATGTACACTGGAGTTTTTTACCTCTTCAGTTAAAATCCCTAAAATGCATAAAATCCCTCACAGATATAGTAACAAGCAAGAAGCAGAAACTGATAATCACAAGTAGTCGACTAGCTTTTCCCTTTGTATTTAGTTCAAGACTCCAAGCTACAGAACTGGCACTTCTCAATTTTAGGTTGTCCAAAATTAATCAAAGATAAGACCTCCCAGACATCGTTGTTATAAGCATGATTTCTCACAGGTTCGCCTGAACATTGCCCCACAGGTGTTTCTAGATCTGGTACTGATGTTGGCTTCAAAGTAGGTTCATTATTATTCCAAAATTTTCAGACTTCATAGTGTCATATCATCTCTTTCCCGAAGGAAAAGAACGTGAGTTGATGAACCATACTGCAATTCATTTCTTAGCTGTGAATACACATTAGCTAGAATGAGTAAGCACTGCTAAAATGATGTAGTAGGCATATTGGGGAAGAGTAGAACATGGAGGCACTATTTCTCAACAGAAAAAAAAAAACATCCTCTTTGAGGAGCTTGAGGAATGTTTTAAAGATATTTAAAGCTTGTTGGCGATGCTATCCAATGAAGAGCTAACTATATTTTAGGGAAAAATAAGTCAATGGTGGCAAGTTTGAGTCATATCAGACACTTATCCCCTAAAATCCAAGCATTCCAAAAGGCACGAGCCCAGAGTATATATCATAGTTAAAATATATATTTCATGTTAAAACCATCATAAATTAGTGATTCCATTCCATAGTCACAAATTTCAATTTTTTTCAGTCTGTTATCTTGTGAACTGAGAAAGAAACCGTTTTAAGTTATTAGTTCTCACAAGTAATCCCTTTTCACAGCTTTATTTTCTTATCTTGGGCTTGCAGAATGTCTCAATTATTCAAACTTCAACTTCCCAAGCTAGAACAAAAGCTTGGATCATCAGACCTTCTGCAAATATTGAAAAACCATGACACACCACTGGTAATTTTTGTTTTGGAAGGCAGAGATAAGACACATAGCAGTACTAGACTTATTGGCAAGATCCAGGCTAGATTGAGAGAGCTTGTCCCTGCAAATATGGAAGTAAGTGACTAAGCATAATTGCAGACATCAAAAATGGTCCTCCACATGATTATGCACATATCTATACACGAGTAAGATTAGATTTTTCTCCAAACTTACTTTATTTAGTATTCTCGAACACCTACCTTCTAGCCTATGAGAGTTAGGAGAAAATAAGGTTTATAGGAAAAGGACTTCGTCTATGTATATAAGTTCTTCTTTAGAGTGATATCACTCTTCATTGTCAAGACACCAGCAGGGTTCTGTCCAATAGCAAACACCAAAGCTGAATCAGTATTGACAGCCTAGTCCAATACCAAACACCAAACAAGAATATGTACCAGTGGTTCAATCTAGCAGAAAACGCAAGGCTCCTCTGAACTGACACGACACAGGTGAAGCAACAAGACGCAACCAGGAGAGCATGAGAAGTTCTTTGGTAAATTGTTCTCTGTGACTTCAAGACTAGCAAGGATCAGCAAAGTTCAGGCAAGGCAACTGAAGCGTTTCATGTTGTCTGTCGCAAAGCAAGAATATCCTTTCACTGTCTTTGGGGCCCTATTTATACTCTTTCCAAACATCACATGGCCTCTCAAGTGTCTGCTTCAGCAAAATACCCTCTTACATATGTGTTTCAGTAAAATATCCTGTTTACAAAACAGCTTCCAATAAAACATCTTGCGACACAACTGAGTTTCCAAAGAAACCAGAAATTTTCACTTTATATTCTTCTTTCTTGATTTTTTTCTCTAACATTAGCAATCTACACACAATAGAAATAAATTATGAGAGCCATAGAACTGGAACATTACCTCACATTTTCAATGAGCTGCTTATATACAATGTATTAAAAAATAGTCAAACAAAACAACCTTAAATTTCTATCAATCTAAATTAATCCATGCTAAGTAAAATATTTCAGTCTTTGTAGATTCTACTTATTAGATTTTTTTATGTTTCCCTCCTTTTCTCTTTTTTCCCCATCATTAGATTAAAATGAAAAGATAAGGGAAAAAGGAAAATAGAGGAGAGAAATCTCTGGTTTAAATTTTGTTTCCTCGCTGATCATAACCAATAACAATCTACCACCCTAGATGATAAAACCATAACATTTCAAATAACCAAAAACATACAGTATGACGTAAGAGACCAAGGAAATGGACAACTTATTGTGGTTTTCCACTTAATTGAGGCAAATATTTCCTTTTAGGACCCAAGAAAAGTAATTACTCCTAAAAAAAAAAATCTAGCTTTAGCATTTGTTTTCTAATTTCGTTGTGGTTTGCTTAGTGTCCTTGTGATAGACCATTCTGGCTACCCACTTTGAAGTTGATTTATATGCATATATTGGAGAAATAAGTAACTGAGACAGTCCAGGAGATTGAATTACTTATGGTATTTGCTTTGTGAAAATATTCATGTCTCAGATGATAAGGGGTATTCCCTTATATGATATATTATTATAAGTTCTGTTGGTAACATTTTTTCATTCCCTGAAGATACAGAAACATAACTATGTCCCTCATCTTAAAACTATTACATGTTTCCATTCTAAGGTCATCACATCTTTGTAATACATTGGTTGACCTAGTTCTTCAATTTATTGGATACATCTGGTGTTGTTGTCTCCTTTTCACTAACATTAAGAAAATTTAAGTTCACAAAGCATTATTTAGTCCTTCCGTGGTGAGGTTTACTATTCCTCTTTGTTTAATAAGGCATGGTAGTCTCTCAGAGACTTTAAATGCCAAGGTGTGTATGTGGTAGGTGGTGGATACTCAAGGGGGTCCCAAACAGCTCAGAGGAGAAGGGGAAGAGGGAATGAGGGAAGGATTGTGGGGTGGGAAATGACCACAAGGGTGGATGCAATGAACTTGATATCAAGTAAAAAAGTAAAAAATTAAATAAATAAACAAATTTTAAAATAGACTATACAATTGCTTGTTCTGTGGGACTGTGTGGTATACTAGTAAGATGCTATATATTCAAATGTGAAAATAATTGCTTTATCCTATTGTATATATATCCAGGAGCATTATTATTCTTAATTTGTTCAGGTATCCCAATAATTACCATGATTTCCAAAAATTGTCATAGATTTTTTTTAAAACCTTTGCCATCAATACAATGTTTCTTATAAAATTTTGCACAGCTTTTAATACAATTCCTATTAATTCATTCATAAGTCTCTATTTTTTAATTATTGACATTTTATTGTGTCATTTTTCATTTTAATACTTTTACTTCCATATTACCATATATTTTATGTATTCCTTTTTCTGTTTGTGTTTGTTTCTCAATCTAATTAATTAATTAATTAAATTTACACTTCAGATTTTATTCTTCCCCCCCTTCTACCCTTCCATTGTTCTACATCCCATACCTCCTCCCCACATCCCTGTCTCCACAGGCTATCCTCAACCCACTCCCACCCCATCAGACCTCTAAACTCCCTGGGGCCCCCAGTCTCTTGGGGGTTAGTTACATCTTCTCTGACTAAACCCAGACCTGGATGTCCTCTGCTGTATATGTGTTGGGGGCCTCATATTAGCCTGTGTATGCCACCTGGTTGGTGGTCCAGTATCTGAGAGATCTTGGGGACCCAGGTTAACTAAGACTGCTGGTCTTCATACAGGGTTGTCCTTCTCCTCAGCTTCTTCCAGCTTTCCCCTATTTCAACCACAAGGGTCAGCAGCTTCTGTCCATTGGTTGGGTGCAAATATCTACATCTGACTCTTTCAGCTGTTTGTTGGGTCTTTTGGAGGGCAGTCATGACAGGTCCCTTTTGTGAGTGCTCCACAACCTCTGTAATAGTGCCACGTCTTGGGGCATCACCTTGAGCTGGATCCCACTTTGGGACTGTCTCTGGATCTTCTCTTTCTTCTCTCCATTTCCATACCTGCAGTTCTTTCAGACAGGAACAAATAATGGGTCAGAGTTTTGACTGTGGAATGACAATGCAAACCCTCAATTGATGCCCTATTTCTCTACTGGAGGTGGGCTCTACAATTGCCCTCTCCTCACTGTAGGACACTTCATCTAAGTTCCCTCTCTTTGAGTCCTGAGAATCTTTCACCTCTCTGGTCTCTTGGTGCTTTCTGGAGGGTCCTCAAAGACAATCTTCAGATTCAATGCAATCCCCATCAAAATCCCAACACAAGTCTTCAAAGACATAGAAATAGAAATTCTCAAATAGAAATTCATCTGGAAAAGCAAAACAAACAAACAAACAAACAAAACAAGAATAGAGAACACAATACTTAAAAATAAAAGAATGGCTCTGGGAATCACCATCCCTGACTTTACTACAGAGCAATAGTGATAAAAACTGCGTGATATTGGTACCGCGACGTTGATCAATGGAAAAGAATTGAAGACCCAGAAATAAAACCACACACTTAAGGGGCATTTTATATTTGACAAAGAAGCCAAACATATACAATGTAAGAAAGAAAACATCTTCAACAAATTGTGCTAGTCTAACTGGCTGTCTGTATGTAGAAAAATGAAAATAGACCCATATTTTTCACCTTGCACAAAGCTCAAGTACAAGTGGATCAAGGACCTTAGTACAAAACCTGATGCACTGAATCTAGTAGAAGAAGGAGTGGGAAAGAGCCTTGAACTCATTGTCACAGGGGGAAAATATCCTAATCAGAATTCCAATGGCTCACTATCTAAGATCAAGAATTGATAAGTGGGACCTCATGGAAGTAGAAAGCTTCTGTAAGACAAAAGACGTACCCAACAAGATAAACTGGCATCCTACAGACTGAGAAAAAAAATCTTCATGAACCCCACATTAGATAGAAGGCTAATATCCAAAATATATGAAGAAATTAAGAAGCTAATCACCAAAAAACCAAAACCACCCAATCAAAAAATGGGGTATAGACCTAAACTGAGAATCACAACAGAGAGAACTTGAATGGCTGAGAAACACCTAAAGAAGTGTTCAAAGTCCTTAGTGATTTATCAGAGAAATGAAAATCAAAATGACCTGAGATTCCACCTTATATCAATCAGAATGGCTAGGATCAAAACATCAGGTGACAGAACATGTTGGTGAGGATGTGGAGAAAGAGGAACATTGCTCCATTACTGGTGGGATTGCAAACTGGTACAAACACTCTGGAAATCAATCTGGAGGTTCCTCAGAATATTGGAAATAGATCTACATGAAGACCCAGAAATACCACTTTTGGGAATATACCCAAAAGATTCCCACCATGCCAAAGGTGCATGTTTTCCATTATGTTCATAGCAGCCTTATTTGTCATAGCCAAATGCTAGAAACAACCCAGATGTCCCATGATAGAAAAAAGAAAATGTGTTTCATTTATACAATAGAATACTACTCAGCTATTAAATTGAGGACATCCTTAGTTTTGCAGGCAAATGTATGGAACTCAAAAATATCCTCATTGAGGTAAGTCAGAAGCAAAGAACATGCATGGTATTAGCAAAAAAAGTGCCAAATACCCAAATACAGCCCACAGAACTCAAAAAGATTAACAAGCTGAAGGGCCCAAGTCAGGATACCTCAGTCCCACTTGGGAGGCAGAAGAAAGCAACCACAAGGGGAGAGGAAGTTGAGACCTGCCAGAGAAAGATGATGTGGAGAGCAAAGAGGGGAACATGATTGGGTATTGGGTAGGGGAAAGGGACTGAAATCCCTGATAGCCAGCAGAAAGAATGGAAACATGCAACCTCAAGAGGTAGGAGGTTGGGTGGTCCCTCAGGAATGTACTATATGCCATTATTACTGGCCAATTTATTCATTTACTTGTGCCACTGGACCTGACAAATCTGTATGAGACAAAATATGAGTGATATATTAAATATTTTTTTGTTTTTATGATGTCATGTTGCAATTGTATAAACAGTAATGCTAATTTTGAGTTATCAGGAACAAATTTAATAGCCTCTATGTGTAAAACAAATCATCTTACCAGTATCTCCAGGCAAGAGATTCAGGATAATCTAATAATATCACAAGAACTGCATACAATTTTTATTTTTGAAGTCAGGTATAGAGAATTTTGATTACTTTGCTTATTCTATCTTATTTATAACCAGCCATATCATCTTACTTGCATGAATATGAAATATTTGTGCTTCTGGAGTTGGTATTTTCTTCACAATACGTTGAAGAATATAAGTTTGCTTTTCAGATACTTGAGTTGATTTTCCACAACTATTTACTACAAGCTTTTTGTTGATATTAACTGTTTTTCCAAAATTATATAATAGCATAATTAGGAAGAAAAACAATTTTGGCCAAATCTATTCCTAGTGATTGACATAGTCTTATTCTCCTTTTACAATTAATTTAGAAATCTTTTTTTATGTATTTCCTTCATTTTTTCCATTATTTATGAGCTAAAAATATTCTTTCCATTATACTATATCCCTTTTGCATAAGAAGTCAAGTAGAATAATGAGTTGAAGGTAGAAATGAACAAAATAAAAGCAATTTTAGGATCAATTCGACCCATTCATGTATCATGCAGTCTTTTTCCTATAAGAAAAAGCCATCTACAGCTGTTAGGCATTTTAGACTGCTTACATTTCAATCTCCTTGTAATCTTTGAAACAAATTACTTAACTCTTAAGTGGTTGAATCAGTTGTAAACTTCAACCAGTTAGTATCTCCCATTGACTTTTGAAAAATGCTAATAGTTTGCAATTAAGGCCTATGGATCTGTTCCTTTTTGGCCAAATTTTTGTCGACTGATTTCATAACCCAAATAACTAAGTGAATCTCCTCTTTTTATTTTTTTCTGCAACAATGTAAGCTGTAGAATGGCAAAATTCTTTGTGTTTCCTTAAATATTTTCTCTAAAGCATTTTCACTAGAATCAAGCAGCAAAATACCATCGATGTAATGATAAATGATAGAGTAAAGAAAGTGGCTATAAATTATTTCTAATGGTTGTTGCACAATGTATTGACATACAGTTGCACTATTTATTCTCTGTGCAAGTACCTTTCAATACTATCATTTTATTGGACCAATGTTGTTCAGCATAGATTCTGAGAAAACAATCCTTTCCCTTTCATGTTCATGCAAAGGTATTGTGAAAAAGCAATTATTTCAAGGCAATTATGATTATACACCATGATCTCGATACATGAAGGTAAAGGAAATCCAGGCTGTAAATGATCTATTGGTTGAATTACTTTCTTGACTGTTATTATATCCAGTATATCCTCCATTTCCTTTATTTCTGTTTTACAAGAACCACAGGGGAATTCCATGGGCTGATAGGCTCTTCTATATGCTTAACATTCAGCTGCTCTTCTACCAGTTGTTCAAGTGACTACATTTTTTCTTTTGTCATAGGCCACTGCTTTGTCATACATGTTGGTTTGATAACCATTTGAGGGGCAAGGCTATTGGCATGTTCACAGTGGCCTCTTTTATAAATTTGGAAACTCAGTGCCTGTGATATTCTGTCCTTGAACAATTGTCACAACTTATGATTATTCTCTATTTCCTACATCAATGCCTTTCCGGGAAGAACCTGCGCTATCACATCTAATTCCTCATTTGCTGCCCACAGAATGTCAGGAATATTAATTTGAATGCCCCATTGTTGTAAAGGCTTTCCTCCCCATACATTTATGGATATGTCAACCTCAAAGGTTTTCTAGTTTCCAGTTTGCACTTCTGGTCTCACTTCCGACAATTTGTCTTTTTCCTGATAATTAATGAATTCATATAAATGATGTGCATAACTTCTAAAGTCACCAATCTTGATTGCAAGACTATTGGGAAAGTAAAATAACATCAGCTTCTGTATCCACACAACATTTTATTCCAATGTGGTTTATTCGTGGCTTTAATTTTGGCCTCTGATCCTAAACCACTGTTTGTCAGAATTTATGTTGTCTAATACTACCCAAATCCCCAGTTCTTTCTGATGAAATGGCATTTATCTTAAGGGATAATGGGGATAATTTGGGGAAGAAATAGATTAACATCTCCAGGGTTTATTGTACACACAATCATAAAAAGTGAGGTTAGCAAGGAAGAAATTTAAAATATCTTATATGGGAAAAAGGAGATGCAAATCGATGCAAGGGATAAAATATTGCAGTTGTTCTAGTTTCCTTTTATTAAGGGCAAGTGGTTAACTTGTAACATTCATCTTTTGTGGATAGTGTAAGAGAGGCATCTGTGGCCAGACTCAAATCAGTCCTTCCTTCTGTAGTATGTCTAAGACCAAAAATACTTAGTATTGATTTTTTTGCCCACTTGGTACATTCTAGCTGACCAATGGAGAATGACTCCTATTTTTTCTCATGAGACCATGAGATGATAGGTCCCTATGTTCATTCCCCAATGACAAGAGGTTATTTTGTATGTCTCTCTTGGACCTATAATACTTAGCCCATGGCAGCTACAATAATTTGGAAGCATTTGTGCTCATAGCAGCTAGTACCTGCATGTTCTATTCTACAAATACCTTATTCTCCAGAGTCAATATGCCTGCTATTTTGAACTCTGAATCATCCAGCTGTATAGTCTCTTTAGAAATGGTTACATCTACCACAATAAAAGCATCAGCCATTTTGATTTCTGGGATGTCAAGCTATGATTTGCCCTATGACACTCCTGAGAACCAATACCAGTTATCTCTCTTATCCTTATGTCAATTATGGCTCCTTCTGCTTTTAAAGGTTTGATTACTCTCTTAGATTCAGGATTTCTGGTTTCACAGCCAAATATGGCTCTATTTACAGCTGAAAAACATCTCTGTAAGAAGTCAATAAAAGCTTTTGCAAGACCCCTAATTATCTTAGTAAATGAAGTGGGTTTTCCCCCTGGCTCTTCAATTATACTCCAAGTCCTTAAAGCTGAAGCCTAACATTATTCAATTATGGCAGCATCAGAAGGGATTTGTTCTTTTAGATCAGCATTATGTCCTCCTCAAAGCAGTTATTCTTTAGCAATATTTCTGGTTGCTTTGAAAACTTAGTTTTGTCACTTGATGTTTTTCTGGAAGCTGTCTTCTTAGAGAATATTTTGATGAAGCCGACAAGTGAGAAAGCACATGATATTCTGCTGGAGGGGATACATGAGAGTGCATGTGATATTTTGAAAGAATATTAATATAACCCCACAGACCATGATAGGACACTCTTGCATTCTTCTACCATGTAACACTTGTCTGGTCTTCACTAACTGTGCAAAGCTTTGCTCGTTTTGCTTGTCTACACTTCATAGATAAAAATGCACCGGAATTCTGGTGGCATGAAGGTCATTCTATCCTATCCCTTTTGCACCCTCACCACCCTTCAGCGCCATGGCTGCAGCAGGGAGCCCGACAGTGAATGTGACAAGAACATCAATAATACTTACTTGCCACTCTTTGTGCATTCAGTCAACCTAAGTATTATACTTCCCTTCTTGAACTGTAAGCATAAAATTATTTCACATGGTTTTTCTTATATGTACCATGAAAATCTAGTCAGAAGAAGGGCTTCACAGTCAACTTTAGACCAAGCGTTCTCAATGGAAGTGAGCTATTTGGAAAAAAAAATGTACATAAGTTTCCACTTGACTAAAGATTTTTGATCTACATTTGTGAGACCTGTTTGGAGAAAATGTGTGATTCATAAGGTTGCTTTCTTGTAGCACTAGAGATATCTTTCTAATCCTTTAAAAATGCATGTGTCCTGACTCTTCTTAGGATGCATTATGAGATCAAACTGTGCTGTGTGCATGTAAAACATCTGGTAATCTGTAATTCAGCCTCCATGCTCCTGTGGTCTGAGGGGAGGTTTGGAAATGGACTCTATGATCACATCATGAAGAAGCACAGGTCTAAAAGGAGCTGAATGACATCTGAGCTTTTACTCTGAAGTACACTTTGTTCCATGTTTCAAAAACACAAATGACCATGGTATCAATATTTATAACATTTTTGCACATACATATGTTTTTTTTTTTTGCCATTTCTCATACTACTTCAACAATGTGGTTAGGTAGCATCTCGCATCTCCCAGCATGTCTTCTCTATTATTAAGAGAATATGTATTAAAATATTCAGGGCTGGGAAAAGGCTTACTTCGTAAAGTACTTGCCTTATAAGTGTGCCCTGAGTTTAATACTTCCAAGTCTGTATGTGTTGGCACAGCCTTACAATTCCAACTCTTGAGAGGCATTACAGGTGGATTCCTGGGTTTTGTTCTCTAGTCAACCCAATTGGTTGGTCAAGCTTCAAGACAATACAAGCTTCTGACTCAAGAAAAGAAAGAAGCTAAATATCACCTAAGTCACAACAGTTGAGACAAAGCTTTCATCTCTCTGAGCCTTTGCACAAGTGTACAGGTTCATATGCATACATGTGCAGATTCACATGCATGATCAAATCCACATCGAAGGACACAAATAATCAATGTGAGGAAAAACTCAGAGCATCTAGTGACTCTAGTCTCAAATACAGCAGGCTATAAATATAGTAAGCACTTCATCTGCTCACGAGGTAACTACTCTCTACTAGCATTCAACAGTGCTATTATAACCTCCTGATTAAAACTGAGATGCACTTCTGGTTTCTTCCATCATGGCCCAGGGAGTCAACTAAACAGGACTCACAGGGACAGAAATGACAAGCATGGAGCCTGTACAGGTCTAAATACCAGTTCTTCTATGTATGCAATGGTTGTTACCTTGGTCATCTTGTGGGACAACCTACTGGGAGTGTGTGTTTCTCTGATATTTTCACCTGCTCTTGAGATGCCTTTACTCCTATTGGGTTACCGTGTACAGTATCAGTAGGAGGGCTCTTTCCTTGTCTTATTGTATCTTTTTGCGACCTGCTTTGCTCTTGTCTCTAGGAGACCTGCTTTTTTTCTAAGTTGGAAATGAAGCAACAGTGAATCTGGAGAGAGCGGAGACACAGGCACCTCAGAAGAGTGAAGGAAGAGGAGATTGTGGTTGGGACTCATTGTGTAAGATAAATCTCTGTTCTCAATTGAAATATGGGGAAAAAAGAAAAATTTAAGTGAAAACATAATACCTTGTTCAGGTGAAAACTTAGTACATTCTAACCTGATTTTTTCAGTATTATTTATTATTTTTTGTTAATAAACTCATAAGGTCAAATTTCTAAAAAAAACTGTGATGCATCTATAAATATCAGATATCATCTACCTAAAAAAAAGAGACTTGAAACTATTTGAAATAGCTTTCTAGTACTCTCAGTAATTGTTCACTTAAATCATGCCTAAATGTTTCCCTTAGGGAACAGCAATCTAAGCAAAATTTGAGCATTATTCTGAGTTACAGATTATACCAAATTCACTAATCACAATTCTGTATGTAAGATTAATTCACTCGTGCCTTCACTTGCTAATAGTTAACAAGAGCCTCATTTCCTGAAACTCACCCCTGTAGGACCTTCTACTGATAAACAAAACGGGATCCTTGCACACAATTCGAGCATGTGGTTTTTTTTTTTTTTTTTTCTGCTACAACATTAAATCTAACTACAATAAAGAGATATACAAATCAGACACAAAAATATGTAACCTTGTGCTAATTTAAGATTTACCAAGCCCAGATGGAGATATTGTTCCATTGGTAAAATGTTTTGCTAGCATCTACCCTGCATGGAGTCCTGCAATTTTATCTCCAATACATAAATCAAGCGTGATTGTGCTTTCCTATAGTAGCCATACAAGGGAAGTGGATACAGAATCACCATAAATTCAAGGACATCCTCAGATGTCTAGCAAGTTCAAGGCCAGTCTAAGATATATTTTATAAGGCCTCTTCTCAAAAAAAAAAATCAGAAATACCTTATATATTTCCTAAAGCATCATTTTTAGAAGTATCACTACAAATAATTGGCAGGATTAAGAGATTTCACATTGCCTGGCAAGTCATTAGAAAAAGAAATGTGGCAAACTGATTTACATCCCATGAAATCAAAACCTTGGCTAGAATGTACTGACATGTCTTAAAACATTAAGAGTGACTGAACATTCCAAAATGTGAAACAAAAATTATTCACACCCATTAGATTGGCTGCAAGCCTTTTCTTCCTGCTTCTGGGACTGCTTGCACATGTCATAGTCAGTAGTTGATGGCCATGGAACATTTTGAATATGGTTATGCAAATAGCAGTATGCTGGAAATATAAAAACACATTGAGTAGAAGAAAGTTTAACAGGGAAATATAAATTATTTCAATAATAGTTCCTACAAATTATATATTAAAATAATGATGTGACTTACTAAATAAAAAACATTCAAGTTAATTTTGTATTTCTTAAAATTATATGTGTCATCTGTGTGCACAAGTATGTGTTCTTGTGAATGTGGGAAGAGGTAAATGTGTGTATGCACACGGAGAGTAGAAGACACTCTATGATGAGGTCTTCCTCTGGCATCTCCACCTCAATGGAAACAGGGTTTCTAAGAAAACCTGGTGTTCACCAGTTCAGCAAGTATGCACCAGGGATCTCCCTCTATAGCTTCAGCATTGGGACTAAAGTCATACTCTTTTGTATCTTGCTTATTAAATGAGCACTGTGGATCCAAACTCAAAGCTGTCACACATATTAAGAAAGTACTTTACCCAATGAGCCATTTCCAGAGTCCCCTAATTAATATTTGTTAGTGTTGCTACTAGAATATTTAAAACTACATAGCTAGCTCTCATTTGAGATCATACTATTTTTTTTAAATTTGTTTCATAGTCTCTTTAGAGCATTTTCTTTTTTCAAAACATGTTTAGCACTGGGCAGAGGTGGCACACACCTTTAATCCCAGCACTTGGGAGGCAGAGGCAGGCGGATTTCTGAGTTCAAGGCCAGCCTGGTCTACAGAGGGAGTTCCAGGACAGCCAGAGCTACACAGAGAAACCCTGTCTCCAAAAACCAAAGAAAAAAACAAAAAACAAAAAACAAAACAAAACAAAACAAAAAAAACATGTTTAGCTTATTGATGTATAATTGACATATGTATATTTTACATATTTATATTGATGGTAAATGGTCAAACTATTTAACAAGGTACCTACCAGCTATGATGAAAAATATTACAAATGTAACCTGAGTGAGGAAAGTGTTATTCTGATTCAGTCCATGGGATTTCAGGGGAAAGTGAAAGCAGCAGAAGCTTCAGGCAGCTGCTCATATTGAATCCTCAGTTGTTACATAGAGAGCAATGGATGTTAGTGTTCAGCTCACATTCTCCTTTTATGTAGTCCATAAGCTCACCCCAGAACATAATACCACAAAGAGTGGACAAGTCGTCCATCAATTTAATTAATCAAGGCACACCCTCCTACACAAGATGCCTAAAAGTGCATCTTCAAGCTGATTTTAGAGTTCATCAAATTCATTTGAGATTCTATATAAGCTTTATTCACCCACCCAAGTTCTCAATCTCTAGAACGACATCTGCAAACTTTCTGTCATTTGATCCGTATTTCCTATTCTCTACTCCCTAGTATAACCTTTGTTAAGCACCTTTCTACCCTGTGCTTCTATAAGCTTGGTTTTAGTTTTCAGTTATATGCGATGTCATCCATATCTATCTGTAAAATTCTAAGTTATTTTTTTTAAAATACTCTATCAATATTACTTAGAATTATGGGCTGAATAATCCTCATATGCACAGAATTTTATATTATTACTTCACTCTGGTATGGATAGGCATGTTGAATGATGTCACAATAAATATGAAGGGGAAGAATTCCCTTCAAGGTCCAGATTCAACTTCCTTTGGCATATGTCTAACAGCATCACTTCTGATCATCTGCTGCTTATGCTTTTGCAGTTTCTGAGGATCCTCCGTGCTGTTTTCCATGAAGCAGATGGGGTGACAGTCATGCTCATGGATTAGAATGATAAACATTATTTAAATGTACGTATTGCCTTAAATGACCTAGAGGCTCAGCACACTCATAACCAAACTCTCAGGGGTGTTGTAAAACGTGCAGAACTTTTACAGTTCAGCTGAATCTGTACATTTCCAAGTAGACAATGTGATCTTAAGAATAAAAAAAGCTGAAGGAGTCACACTTAATGATTTCAAAATATTTTACAAAGTAAATGCTATCAAATAGTATGTTATCATAAGACACACATAGTGATCCATAATACATAAAAAAAAAAAA